>JBAMJV010001092.1:47500-192500 GCA_037951105.1 Echinarachnius parma | reverse complement strand
ATTTAATGATCGATCTACTGATTGAATTGTTGACTGGTCATTTTATATCTCGATAATATCACCACTAATTTGAAAAGAATTTTTACAAGACGAAAGTTCTTGATTTTGGTTTTGTTGAGTTCTAAAAGCGAATATTTTCTTTCTTTATTTGGCCATATAATATCCATTTAATGTGAAACTTTCACACATTTACACAGTGGACATATCAATTCACAAAAATCCACATTGTATCAGATATTGCTATTTAGCTCTGGCTATAGTTCCATAAACGTTACACTGCTCTCTTGAATTCTGAATATTCTTGCAATATATACCGTTTTTGTAATGTCTCTATGATAATGTGCAGAAATCCAATTTCCTTGCCCTGCCATTGACATATTGTGTGTATTATGTCACGGTCCGGGGCTTCATAATTTATTGTTCTTTATGTGCTACTTCTTTATAAGGAATTATGTCTATTTGAATGTTAATTCTATTTTGATTGGAAGAAAGATAACATACATGGACAAATTTTTTAGGATGCAGACAAGGTTCGACATGTATACAGACGATTTTAGACGATGTTTTTTTTTTCCTGCAGGTTGGAATTCAAGTGTCCAAAGAAGGGATCTACAAAGTCTTCTCGGAGGCGCACAACATGCTCGCTCGGGAGCGCGATCTCCTACTCGAAAAGGCGACCGTCCTGGAGAAGACGGCAGACCCGAAGGTCTACGGCTTCGCGCTGTCGACGCTCAAGCGTTGCGAAAGCGTGCTCGAGGATGTGAAGGATCGGGCGCAGTTCGTCAGCGACATGGACAAGATCGACGTCGCCACGAAGAAGATTGATGTCCTCCAGAATGCTTCTCTCGATGGCGGTCCACTGCGGAACCTGGCGAAGCTCAAGACCAAGATGGTACCCTGTCCTTCCGTTTACCTTGGGCATCTAGAGGAGATCTCCGGTTGGGATTTCGCAGATAAGTTCGACCTACCGGAAGACAAGAAGGAAGAGATGAACACCTGCATTAAGCTCAGCGGTCGGAAGATCATTATCGGCTACAGACTCGGAGGCGCAGACATCATTGACGTCGACACGAAGAAGTCGAGCAGGATAGCCTACGATGCCCAAATCAGCAGCATGGCGTTGATGAGCAACGGTCATCTTCTTCTCTGCTACACGGACAACAAGCTTGGCATGATCACCCAGGAAGGACGTCGGATCTCGTCGTACTTCTTCACGCAGAAGACCAACAAGCCATGCTGCGTGTGCGTCGACAACCAGGACACCATCTACATGGGCTACTCGGAGTTCAGCAACATCGAGGTCTTCGAGACCACCGGCGGCTTCATCAAGAACATCTCCACCATCCTGCAGCCCTGGTGCATGTCGTTCATGAAGTCCGGACATATCGCTGTCACCGAGTGCACGGTCGGTCTCCGCGACGCTGTCGAAATCATGGGTCTGGATGGCCGATCCGTGGGCCACATCATCGGTCGTCTGGGATGCTCGCCCTTCTCCTGCTGCGACGACGAAGGCAACATCTTCATCGCCATGGTAACGAACGAAGGGCGGGCGACGATACGGAAGTACTCGCCGACTGGTGAGCATCTGGAGACAGTTCTGGAGGAGCTACAGCTAGAGTGGCACGATCAGCGGGAATGGCTCCAGTTGTTGAGTCTGTCACCAAACGAACTGATCCTGTGCGACCGCGGCTCTATCTACATGTATCGCAGGCGACCCACTCTGTCGATGATGACGACGATACTAGGGAGTGATTGATGTGGGTTGGAACCGTTATTTGGTGTGCGTTTTTTGTACAGACTCAATCAATTAAATTAAATCAATTTTGGTTTGTTTTGTACATATGGGACCACCCTTTTTGTCACCATCAGAGAGACCCAACTGTCTCTGAAACTTCACTTACATCTTTGGATTGTATTTCGTCTGAACCAGTCATCTCTTCTGTGATAGGTGCAGCCCTGGGCCGAATCGAATCCGGCCTAATTGGTGCTAAGAACTGATCGTGCTCTGACCACTAGACCAGAACACCTCTTCGAATAATTATAGGCATTTTATATGCAGAAGTTATATTAGAACTGATGAAATAAAGGGATCCTACGAGTCGTGTATATTAATTAGTCATTGTTTATAATTTTATATTGCTGCTTTTTGAATCATAATAAGACTCGAATTTTTAACAAGAGAATCGTGCAAGCTTTTCAATATTATTTATTATGAAATCTTGATTTCTTGCTTTTGCAAAGCACACCATGGAGCTATATGAGATTACTTATGTCTGTACAAAAGTGACATAAAAGTAAGTTTTCGTTAAAAAAAACTGTCATTTCTGTCGTCGTATATCGACGATATATAGATAATTACGAGTTGAAATACTACTCTTGGAAGCGATTTGTCATATTCCATATAATATTTGATACCTCAATTGTATACTAATATCATCGTCTTCTGAATAATGTGTAAACGTTTCATAGAAAGGAACACGGTTTACCTATAGTGAAAGGGGATGAATATTGATGTCACATGTTATCTCCCACTGCCCGGCATTGATTTGGCCTACAATCGAAAGCGTTCCGGAAGGCTTTTCTATTCAGTTACAAATACTCAATACAATTATTTTGACATTATTTTTACAACTCAAAACCCGTTGCATTATTTTGTTACCATAAGCCAAACAAACTGGTACAAGAGAAATGTGAAAGCTCCATGTAATTTTGGTTGAATATGACTAAGTAAATGGATCACTACAACCAGGTGCTAAATTTTAGCATACTTTGACTGATATCACCAATGATAATAATACATGAAAATAATTATATGTTACTATAATATAATGACACATTTTCAATATCTCTAGCCTAGATCATGTTTTATTCACCATAGACGTTTTACAAGATGTGTGATATGATTTGTTTTAATAATTGTTTCATCAAATATCACGTTGTCTAATTTTGAAATCGAAATACAACTATGTGATTGGCTATGATAATAGCCAATCTTTCAATAAATGCGTCGTATTCAATTAGATTGATATCAAAAGCGCAATTTTAAGACAAAATACCGTGATCGTGTCCAAAACACTGCATAGGTATATAGTTTGAACTTGCTGTTGATTTTTCTCTTACTATATACATATCTATCAGTTGAGTGATTTGTTTTTATAATAATTGATTTATTTATGATATGATATGCCATGTATTTTGAAATTATTATTATTTGTGGGTTTGTATTTGTTTCGTATTATCCAACATAATAGTATGTGATATAAAGTTACTTTAAAATGGTGTTCTTTATTATGCTTTGGTGTTATATGCAGGTTGACGTTAGCGATAACCTAAGTTTCCCCACAATCTATTTACTTTTGATTAAGTTCTCTACAGATTAAAACAGAATTTCATGCAAATACGTCCAAACTTGAACCTCTGGCAATAAAGGAGTCCCCCGCAGGGGGGGGGGGGGGGGGGGGGGGGGTACTCAAGTTATCTTTTGGCGGGGGTGTGCCTCAGCCAAATTCGAAACGGGGGTCTAAGGAGCGGGGTTGTGCCTCAAAACGGGGGTCTGTGAAAATGAGACCCTGATGAGCGGTGATGGGCGGTGATCTGCCTTGTTTTTGGTCAAAATGGGACCCTATACAGGGTGGCCCAAAAAAACGGAACGGGGCACTTCCTAAAATAAAGTAACACACGTATTATGTCCATCAGATAGAGTGTCTTTTCAAATGAACAACGATACCAAGAACAGTCAATTTGGTCGTGTAGTTTTTGTTTTAGGGCCCTGTGAGTGACACCATGTCAGGTTCTCTTTTTTGTCAATTTGTATTGAGCCAGCGCTTGATGAATCGCACGAACCGCCGTTCATATCGTTGAGCATCGCGCACTATTGTTAGTGTGCACTCAGCCGTGTGCCGAGAGAATGGGCCTGGTCGCTGAATGGTATTACGGGCAAGGAGTGCGGTTAACTGGCATTGACTAGGTCGAAATCGACATAAATCGGCACCTGACATGGTCTCACTCACTGCGTCCTTAAACAAAAACGACCTGACCAAAATTACTGTTCTTGGTATCGTTTTCATTGGAAAGGACACCCTATCCGATGAACATAAACATTGTGGTATTATATTTTGGGAAGTGCCCCGTTCCGTTTTTTTTTGGGCCACCCTGTATAGGAGCGGCCGGCTCGTTTTTGAAAAAGGGGGTCATTGGAGCGGCTCATACCCGTATTGCCAATATACACGAGTACCCCCCCCCCCCCCCCCCACACACCCCCCGTGGAAGGAGCAACATTCAAAGCCACTCGCTGTACAGACTAATCCCATTTATCGCGTACAGCAGGGATGCTGCCATTGATGTTTATGACATTTGTGTCCCCCTCTGTCACTTCGGGTAATTCATCGGCAATATCAAAATTGAGATTGTTAGTGTTTTGAATTCTCTCGGATTTCAGCTTTAAAATGATATATAACTTGCTACATATAATTGTCATGAAGGAAAGAAAAACGCAATTTAATTACGCGGACCAGAGCTCAGCTATTTGTCAAACAACAGAGAAAATCGCTTCTAAAGTTTCGCATCCATTCGGAAAAGCATCCTCACAGAGCGAGCGAGCGGTTGAACAAATTCTCGGTTTGACCGTTCGTTTTCACAATCGATCGTGAAAAAAGCGTTATAAAAAAAAAACAATATAACGCATGCGCAGTTTACTGTTAACATACAATAACATTTGTACAAAGCCGCTCCAGTTTTGTACAATTGCATGCAAGTTAACCCGGCGGGCTAGCTGGCATGACCCCCTCGATCACAATGAATGGTACAATAGAGCGGTAACTTCAGTCTCGCTGGTCGGGCGATATCGACCCACCTGCTCATTCATCCTGCCCGATCGTTACCGCAACATTGAACTATACACAATGAACTTCGCACCGGGGAGGCGTATTTTGCATGCACGCAGTACCATGTCATTCAATAGGGTAGGTACCGGTATCGGTAAGCCGCACAGCGCGATTCAATACAGTAGGATGCGGTAGGCTGCACACGATGCGCTTTGATAATGCGAGAAAAGCTAGCTACAGAATTTACATAACAAGGCGCGATTCAATGCGGTATTATACAGTAGGTCGCGCACGCTATCCGGAAATGAACACAACGTACATACCCAGTACAACTCTATTCAGGTCAGTCTGACCAATCACAGCGCTTTCCGCTCCGGCTCAGCTAGCTCGCACACCGCTCACAATAACAGCGGTCGGGTGCCGCTCAATCAATGCACAAACGATCGATCATGAACAGCCAGCGATGATAAACCGAGTTTCAGGCCGAAACCGAATTGAAGGTTGCTCAGAAAAATCATTATTTTCGGTATAAAACAATCGAATTAGGACATGAAATGTTCAGAGAATGTAGATGACACATGTAAGTATCAAATTCCGTAAAGTTGAAATTTTCAGCCAAAAGACAATTTTTTTATGATTTTGGTGCTCTATGTACTAAACCCCCATTGCGACTTTACACCCAAACTGAAAGACTGAGGCACATTTGGAATTGTTCGCTCTAAAATGTGACGTCAATCCCGAATAACACTTTTTGTTGACTCACGTTTTGCCTTTTGTTTGTGCATAAACCCTGCGAGCTGCGAGAGCTAACAAAAAGAGGCCGAGCTTGTTTGCTCGGGTTTGACGTAACATTTTAGCGCAAACAATTCAAAATCCAGGTTTCAAATTAAGATGACACGGAGATTGGAAATATAAAAATACATATAAATTGATAAGGTGCGCTATAAATATTAATACAATATCTAAATGACCTAAGTGAGCACGTAAATTATGTTTATATGACAACTGCGTTGTCTATTGTGCTTTTAATTCCCATACTTATTTAATGCATATTTTTATAAGGACTAGACCAACTAGCATTTTGTGCTATAACTAGTTCCTTTTTTACCAAGAAGATTTAATTTTGTGGAATCTTTGTATTATATTGTAAATGTTTCAATTGGTAAATAAAAAAAATTCATTTCATTTCATTTCATTTCAAACGGGTGCATATGAGCCCGTGAAAAATCCGTCCAATGATATAGTATTAATATGAGAGACTGACATTAAAAACAATCGCCATAATAATGATGTGAATGTTTTAAGTTGATATAAAATATGTATTATTAGGGAAGCAAATTGTAAAAGTAATGTTTAAATGTAAAAGAGTCGTGAAACATCCAATTAATATATTATACACATTACCATAACAAGCATCATTAATAATAATTGTCGTGTGTTTCCCTGTTTGGTTAACCTGCTGTTTTATAAAGTTATATCGTTTATCACTAGGAACAACCATGGGCTGCCCACTGGCATGGGGCAAGTCAACTGAAAATACCTTTCCCATATCCGTTCCATACTGTGTGTTTGAAGTGTAGGCCTTATTGTGTATACCCGTTTACCGATTGGTGCCTTTTATTGGCGTTTATGGAAATCATTTATCAATAAACTCTGAAATTTAATCAAATCAAAAAAAACAAAATGTTTTTTTCTGAATTTTGCAATTTTGAAGCAGAAGAGAGGATTGGAGGGAAAAGGAAGGTAAATGAACATAACAAGAGGAAGGATGTCAGAATTAAGAGGAGAGAAGAGAAGAGAAGAAAACGAGAAGAGAAGAGAAGAGAAGAGAAGAGAAGAGAAGAGAAGAGAAGAGAAGAGAAGAGAAGAGAAGAGAAGAGAAGAGAAGAGAAGAGAAGAGAAGAGAAGAGAAGAGAAGAGTAGAGTAGGGGAACGGGGATTGGGGGGGGGGGGGGGGGGGGGGTGGGGGCGGGGGCTGATTTTGAGGGGAGTGTGCATTGGGATTTGGGAGAGCATGTCAATAACCGAAGCTTCCTGAATGCATTTTGTCATACAGACCCTAATTCAAACATTTCTGGACGCATGAGAAGAGACGGAAGAAAGCAAACACAACACAGTATGTCGAACTCGAGGAAGAAGAAAGCCTTAAGAGTTGAGTCAACAAGTGACGTTAAGTCTACTCATCCATGCTCCTACATACATATCACACATAGGTCTGTGCAGCGTTCTAAGTGAGAACAAGAAAATCCTTCTGCAATCTACTGCATTATTATAACGGCCGTGTCTGTCTGGAAGTGTATTATTACCAACCAGGCCGGCTTGATACATTCATGTAAGTATATTATACAATTGTAGCTTCTTGGTCGGTTTATTGCACATTTCGCTCAGATCAGTTCTACAATAAGCTTTTGTTGTAAATACAGCTACAACTATAGTGAACTATAATGTACACATGCCATACATATAGATGTGCGTTGTTTCATTAATATTATAATATAGTCCAACGTGTTGGTATTTGTGAACTTTTTTTTTCTTTCGTTGATTACCAAAATGAATACATTCAATTTCATTGTTGTTGGTTTTTGTTTTACTTATTAAGGGAAACTTTACTCTATTGATTTTATAACTTGATGGTCTAGCCTTCACAAGTGAATGTTTTTTTTTGTTTAATGCACGGGCGTAGCGAGTTACGTTATACCTATTCAACTTGGGGGATGGATGAATAGATCACCCCCCCCCCCCCCCCCCCCCCCCCACTTGAATGGGTATCAATGTCATGTCTACGCCCGTGGTTTAATGTATCGATGCTCTGCAGCATTTGTGGGTAACTATAAATGGAACCGTATATCACTTATGTACTTATACTTATTTGAATACACACGAATTGTCTCTATACTCATTAATCGTAATAATTCTGTATTTCGCGACATCATTGATTACTAGATTTATAATGGAGCCAGTAGAGCAGCAGCCGCGTAAGATCGTGTTGATGACCGGTACATCATCGGGCGTCATCGGGGTAGCCACGGCCAAACGTCTCGCTATCGATCCCGAACAGCGATTCTTCGTGGTCGCTACCGTCACTTCGCTCTCCGGCCCAAAAAAGGACCAGCTCGAGGCTGCCGTGGGCGCCGCCCTCGGGAAGACGCTGGTCATCAAGCAACTCGACGTCTGCAACGACGAGCAGATAACGGAGGTCGTTGATGACGTCATCAAGGAGTATTCACGAATTGACATTCTATGTAAGTCGACCAATTTCTTAACTGTTTGATTTAAATATGTTTTGTATATATACCATCATTTGCAAAAGTTTAAGACCACCTGGGAATTTGTGGATATTTCAATAATTTGGAATGCATTCTTTTGTCTCATTGAATGATTACATAACATGTTTACTACAGTGGTCAGTAGCACAATGTCGAAAATAAAAGTATGTCTGAAAAATAAATATGTTTAACTTTGTTTTTTCTTTGAGTTATTGCATTTTGGAAGGGTGGTCTTAAACTTTTGCAAATGATGGTAGTATTTAAACGTTTTAGCAATTATTTTTCGTCATTTTGATAAGCCCCACCTCTTAAAAACTCTCTAGAGTGAAATTCCCATTGTGACATCATCTGTCAATCACTACTCAGTTACTGACAACATGAATTACATGACAACGTGAATTACACCTTCGCCCAAGTTGAGTGCCTGTTCCCATAGACATACCAGTATGGACAATCATCGAATCTTGTCTCTTTGACCCAATCATCGTCGCCGCTGCATTCATAAAGGAGTGGTCACATTGGACACGACTCCCCACGACTATACCCACGAATGCAGTACGCATTGGTACAAATCTATGGCAAGCCGTTTTAACATTTATTCCTATTTCATGATATCAATATTGAATTATAGATATCAGTTTATTTCTTGATATCAAGTATTACCAATACAGAAAAGTATTTCTTGATATCAAGAATGCATTTCTTGATATCAAGAATGCATTTCTTGATATCAAGAATTCGATTTCTTTATGCGGCGTTCCCACTGTCGTGCGATCCGTTACGAACGCCACGATTGGCCATTTGTAGCTGATCGTGGAACTTCTCTGAAATTTCAGGTTTGGATACGAGGTGATGCGAGTCGATACGTTCTGGTGCGATCTGGTGCGCTTGGATGCGATATGGTCACGATTGGTCAATTTCAGGTGACACGATCTGTCACGATCTGGTCTCCCGTTCAGATACGATCATATACGTTCCTATAGGATTGTCCCGATTGAGTCCACGATTGGGTCTCGATGTGACACGATCATCACGATCGGGGTCCCCGATTCGGGACGATCGGGTACGTGCAGATACGTTCGGATACCTTCCGATACGTTCATCACGAACCGATGCGCTCTGTTGCGATAGGATACGATTTTGGTCGCGATGTCTTTCCCGATGAGGATCGAGAGTGATTACGGTTTGAGCTACGATTGGACTCCGAAGGATATATATACAGCCCGACTGACCATGGGCTTTGTTGTTTCTTGAACAATTCTACAGAGTGAACACTACAACCCACAAGCATTGATGATGGCAGAAGTTGAGGATGATGACAACGTAACATTTGCAGTATAGTAATACTGCAAATGTCACGTTGTCATCATCCTCAACTTCTGCCATGCTTACATTATCGCCAGAGAGGTAGAAGACGAGCAGCAGACAGACCCGCCACAACCCAACCACAAAGGGCCAGGAGAGCTGTATTCAGGCAGTGCTGATTGCGACCATGTCTCACAGAGGAGAGGAGAGGGGAAAACAGCTTGGCCAGTTCTCCAGCCTCCTAGACACCCAATTGAGGCTAGCGTTCTAAAAATACACAAGGTTAACACCACAGCTCTTCGGTGAAGTCTTGCAGAGGGTGGCCCCAGCAATCGAGAGGGAACTCACCAGTTTCAGGCAACCCCTCTCACCTGGACTAACTGGCAGTGACATTGAGGCACCTTGTCACTGGAAACAACTATCGGTCTCTTGCGTATGCCCTCAGGTGTGAAGTGTCCAGCATCTCAGAGATAGTTCCAGAAGTGTGCCAGACAATTGTGACCCCTGAAGCCTGGACAGCCGTGGCTAAGAGCAGAGATGGAATATCTCCCACGCCATTGGGGCCCTGGATGGCAAACACATTGCTATCAAGAAGCCACATCACACTGGCAGTCTGTGGCCATATTCATAAAACCCCGATAAGCTAGTTGGTTGATCAAATTACGATTTCGATGTCCGCTAGGCTTAACTGGTATTCACAAAAGGCCGATAGGCTAAATTCGCTATCGTAGTCAAGGCCTGGCCTAGCATGACAACCCATCTGTCTAAATTCCACAAGCATTTGGTATTCCACGACATTGTTAGTCGAAATGCGAACAATTACAACAATAGATCTGCGGTGCCGACTAAATGCATTGAAATCTATTTATGCGGGACGTTCTGAATAGAGCTTTGTTGGACTTACAACAAAGGCGTGAAGTTGAATGACGACCTAACACCCAGCTAATTTTTTCTTATTCACCAAAGCCAGATAGGACAAATTTTAGCGACACTGGACCAAAAATTTAGAGGTACTCTGATGTACCTCTAAATTGCTAGCAAGTAACAATCTGCCCGGTTGTTGTGTGTATATGCGTGTGGCGCGATCGTGAACATTCGAGAGGAATATTCGAATAAGGGATATTAGAGATTTTTTATGATAGCGTGATGTTAGTTCAAAATAGTTCCCCAAGTAACATACTTTTCCGTGTTTGCCCTAGCATCCTTGTACTTCAGCAATAACATCTTTTATCAGCTTAAATTACATGTTTTTATCTGGAGAGTAATTTGCCTTTATTTGTCCTTTTTGTGAAATATTCGCTTACTTTTGCAGTTCGCCCCGAAAAAAAAACATCATTCCTACTCACGCTCATATCTACAGTAACACCCTTACATTTAGGAATTATAGCAAGCTTTTTGTTTTGGACACAAGTTACCGCCCCCCCCCCCCCCCGTTTACCCCAGATAAGACAATTATGTTCTACTACCCCCCCCCCCCCCCCCTCCCCCTTACTGCATCACGTTGTAGAACACATAAGACGCTTTTATGATTGGAACAATACGGAACAATTCGTTCATTCACACGTTCGAGTAAACTGCGCTTTTATGCGATGTCAAACAAACTTGCAACAGATGGAATGTTACCATGACAGCCACGATGAATAAATTAGATCATCCGAGTTGTTAGCTTGTTATCGGTATGGTTAGCAGTGCTTCTTGAATTACGATTTAGCAACCCGCTACGAAGATTTTAAATGGCTATTGTATTACAGGGCTTAGACGCTCGTTGATTGGTCCATATGGTAAGGGCATAGACAGCGTGTAAAATCTACACACATAACTAAAGACATATCTATGCACGTGTGTGTTGTGCACTGGTTTGTGAAAACAAAGGTGATCACCCAAGCGAGTTGTGTGAGTTCCCCGCTAGTTATCGTCCAAAATGGCATTTTGGCAAGGAGATAAGGCCTAGCTGACAGATAGGCTATCTGGCTTTTATGAATATGGCCACTGTACTACAATTACAAAGGCTTTTTCTGATACCAATCCTAGCGATGGTGGATGCAGATTGCAAGTTTGTGTGGATCGAGCTTGGTGGAAAATGACACATGTCAGATGCTCAGATATGTGGCGACTATGAGCTGTTCAACGGCCTGGAAGATGAAGCCCTAGGACTCCCCCACCCTACCCTCTGACTGCAAGCCCTGATGACCACCAAGACATGCCCTTCTTCATCCTGAGGGATGACGCCTTCGCACTCATGAACTACCTCATGACGCCATGCGGCACTTGTTGCTGCTGCTGCAAAAGAGGCCACATTTCTGGCATCCACCGTCACAATGTGAGGGATCAAAAAGGAGAACTTATCCCACTTTGTGCTGTGCTGTGCTCTGTCTCTGTGCTGTTCATGTCAGTAGTGACATCTCCCCCTGACCCACTCTTCTTGGCGCGTGTCTTCAGCCGGCCCATCATGGTCCTCATGCTTGTGTACCATGTTTTAAGTTGCGCCACAGTAGTGTCTATCGTGGCAGCCTGCGCAGCCCAGAGATCCTCCTTCTGGGTGACATCCTTGAAACCCGCAAGGCGTTTGCTGTAGAGGACCTCATTTCTCATGAGGAACTCGATGATTTCCTCTTTTTGCTTTTCAGTAAAGGTTTTTTTTTTTTTCTCTCTTTGCTTTCTGGGTGGGGGTGGTCTCCTCTGCCTCCTCTGGTTCTGGCTGGACTGGTTCAGGTTCAGGGGGTGGGATAGTCTGGCCCTTTCCCTTCTTGCGTCTAGTACCCTTGGGTGGCATCTCTCAAAGGCTTCAAAATTACAAGCAAGAGCAAGTTGACAGTGACTATGTGCTCGCTTTAAGTGTAGATCACTGAATGAGGCGCATTCAATATTGTCCGGTATATATATGGGCGCGAGATCTCATAACAGATCGTGAACGTCCGTGAAAAGCGTGACTTATCGTATCTACTCGCATTTACTCGTATCAACTCGTATCTGCTCGTGAGTCATTCGTGTTAGGTCGTGAACAATGGTACCCGACAGACCGTCACAGATCGTGACAGATCGTGGGAGATCGCATCACATCTTAACAGAGCGTGGTGTTTGTCTTGTCCAAGGTTGATCCCGATCACCACGATTTGGAAGCACGATTAGATGCGCTTTGTTACGATCCAATACGATCCGATGCGGTGATGACGATTGATAATTAATCGTGTTGATCGTAGACATTTTTTGAACCGTTCCAAAAATTTCCTACGATCAACACGATTGCCACGACTGACCTTACGATCTGATCATATCTGATACGATCACCACTGGCGTACTGGTGGGGGGGGCTTGGGGGGGCGCTAGCCCCCCCAAATAAAATTTCAATCATGGCTTATATCTAATTCGATACCAGTGATTGAAAAAAAATGTATTTTTAAGACAAGATAACTCATATTTTACTTCATGTCAATTCAAATTTCCGCCCTAAGTATGCACCAGACTTAAAACATTGCAAACTCACCCTTACCGTGCACGGACCCAATACCACCCTTCTCCCCCTCTCGGTCGCTCCACTCTCTCGGGAATAAGTCTTGTCTACGTCTAGAATTCTTTGTTCGTATTTTTGTATCATACATAATAAGGCTTTTGATGCACTGTTGAACTGTATAATATGTCACTTTGCTATCATTATTTTGGGGGTACATATTCGATTTTTCTTTATGAAACAAATACAAACTCTTTTCCGGTTGGTTGAATCATGACGCACTTATAGTACTGTACTTATAGCCATGGCCCTGGGAAGCGGGGGTGCTGGGGGTGCTGCAGCACCCCCGGAAATTTTTCAGGGGGTGCGCAGCACCCCCTGCAAACATTTCTGTATGTTATATATCATTATGCTTCATTTACGAAATTGTCACACAGCCGACAGCCACAAATGACGCTTTTTTGTTTCTTTTTGTTTTTACTTTGGGATAATTTGGATATACATGTATGCAAATTATGGTTAGACGATATTGGGCAGGAAGGTCAGCTTGCTACATCGTCTGTAAACTATTTAATCTTCACAAAGATCAATCACTCAGACGAACATATCACCAGACGGGAGAATGCACCTTGACATTTCAGTGGCGGATCTACGGGGGGGGGGATGGGGTTTAACCCCCCCCCCCCCCCCTTGGGCTGCCAAGTGAAAATGTATCAATGAAAAAAGTGAAATAGCAAAAAAATTTGCCGCTTTGTGGCTAGCAGTGAAAAAAGTGAAAAAAAATCACTTACGGGGGTCCAAAATAGCCAAAAAATCGCCGCTTTGTGGTTATCAGTGTAAAAAGTTAGTAAAAATCACTTACGGGGGTTCAAAATAGCAACAAAATTCGCCGCTTCGCGGCTAGCAGTGAAAAAAGTGAACAAAAATCACTTACGGGGGTCCAAAATAGCCACACAAAAATCGCAGCTTCGCGGCTATCAATGAAAAAAGTTAAACAAAATCACTTACGGGGGTTCAAAATAGCAAAAAGAAAATCGCCGCTTCGCGGCTATCACTGAAAAAAGTTAACAAAAATCACTTAGGGGCGTTCAAAATAGCAACAAGAAAATCGCCGCTTCGCGGCTATCACTGAAAAAAGTTAACAAAAATCACTTACGGGGGTTCAAAATAGCAACAGAATTCGCCGCTTCGCGGCTAGCAGTGAAAAAAGTGAACAAAAATCACTTACGGGGGTTCAAAATAGCCCCAAAAAAAAATCGCCGCTTCGCGGCTATCACTGAAAAAAGTTAACAAAAATCACTCACAGGGGTTCAAAATAGCAACAAAATTCGCCGCTTCGCGGCTATCACTGAAAAAAGTTTAACAAAATCACTTACGGGGGTTCAAAATAGCGACTCATGGACATCGTCATTGGGTCAAACCCCTCCCTTAGCAAAAAGCTAGATCCGCCTCTGATAATGACAGAAAAAGACTGAAAGAAGGAGAAGAAGAAGAAGAATATAGGTATATATACGTATATTATATCTCAGCACCCCCGGTGAAAAAAATCGTTCCCAGGGCCCTGCTTATAGCACTATATATTACATGTCGTCATGTCAGAATTACCTTTCTAAGTATGCATCAGATTGCACAGTTTCAAGTCAAAAAATGCAAAAGCTTCCTACCGTGGGAGGGGGACACCCCCTCCTACACCCTCCCCCGCTCAGTCGCTTCGCTTTTTGTCTTTATGAAACAAATAAAAAATCTTTTCTAGTCGGTAGAATCATGACGCACTTACCGACATTATAGTACATGTCGTCGAGTCAAAATTTACTGTCCGTTAGGGACAGACAGGTTGCCATTTTCCTATTGGCCCGTTAAGGACGTGCGCAGTGGCGATGCGCAGTGTTCTCGATACAGTTACGTGCTCTTACGTGCAAAACTGCTAACAAAAGTCAAGTTTGTAGCCTGAATCCTCCTACAACTTTTAGTGTCACTGGTGTCAACAAAATATGATACAACTGCATAAACAAGTGACAAATATCACAATAATTTCACCAGTAGCATAACTCGAGCGATAGAAAACACCCAACTATAGCTGTGAATGTGTGAAAGACTTTGGCCGTGGCTGAGTGCAATAAAGTTCACGCTGCATGCTGTATGCTCGGTATCGTATACTGTACGTTACAGTAGACTCGATTCCCAGTCGTAAAGTAATAACACAATGTGCTCAATTAATTATTTCTGTAAAGATCGAGTCGAATCCTATGATGATGTGAAAGCAAGTAATTGAATTAAATCTTATTCAAGTGCTTATAGATCCATTAATGCTCCTGATTTTCAAGCTATCTTGCATATTTAAATATAAAAGGAAAATGGCAACGTGCCGGTCAGTCATATAGAACTGGCAACGTGCCGGTCAGTCGTATAGAAAATGGCAACGTGCCGGTCAGTCATATAGAAAATGGCAACGTGCCGGTCAGTCATATAGAAAATGGCAACGTGCCGGTCAGTCATATAGAACTGGCAACGTGCCGGTCAGTCGTATAGAAAATGGCAACGTGCCGGTCATTCATATAGAACTGGCAACGTGCCGGTCAGTCGTATAGAAAATGGCAACGTGCCGGTCAGTCATATAGAACTGGCAACGTGCCGGTCAGTCGTATATAGAAAATGGCAACGTGCCGGTCAGTCATATAGAACTGGCAACGTGCCGGTCAGTCGTATAGAAAATGGCAACGTGCCGGTCAGTCATAGGTTTATTCCGAAGGTAATCAAGAAGTGACCGTCATGTATATTGACCAATACACAGAATTCTATATGACTGACCGGCATTTGCCATTTTCTATACGACTGAACGGCACGTTGCCATTTTCCTTTTATATTTAAATATGCAAGATAGCTTGAAAATCAGGAGCATTAATGGATCTATAAGCACTTGAATAAGATTTAATTCAATTACTTGCTTTCACATCATCATAGGATTTGACTCGATCTTTACAGAAATAATTAATTGAGCACATTGTGTTATTACTTTACGACTGGGAATCGAGTCTACTGTAACGTACAGTACGATACCGAGCATACAGCATGCAGCGTGAACTTTATTGCACTCTGCCACGGCCAAAGTCTTTCACACATTCACAGCTATAGTTGGGTGTTTTCTATCGCTCGAGTTATGCTACTGGTGAAATTATTGTGATATTTGTCACTTGTTTATGCAGTTGTATCATATTTTGTTGACACCAGTGACACTAAAAGTTGTAGGAGGATTCAGGCTACAAACTTGACTTTTGTTAGCAGTTTTGCACGTAAGAGCACGTAACTGTATCGAGAACACTGCGCATCGCCACTGCGCACGTCCTTAACGGGCCAATAGGAAAATGGCAACCTGTCTGTCCCTAACGGACAGTCAAAATTTCCTTTCTAGGTATGCATCAGATTGCACAGTTTCAAGTCCAAAAATGCAAAAGCTCCCTACCGTGGGAGGGGGGACACCCCCCTCCCACACCCTCCCCCCCCCGCTCAGTCGCTTCGCTCCTTCGGGCTTGGTCGCTTCACTCCCTTGCACAAATTTGTTAAGCCCCCCCAAAAGTTTTGGCTCATTACGCCACTGACGATCACCACGATTACTTCACGATCAGCTACGAATGGCCAATCGTGGCGATCGTAACTAATCGCACGACAGTGGGAACGCCACATAAGACATGACTGAGTAATTTCTCCTTATCGCCGAGTGTTTTAGGCTGATGCATGTCTTTTTTACTCACGAGTGCTATAGGTCACAGGTTTTGGGATCAGCAAATCATAAATGTTACATTTCGGGGGGAAAGGGAATATCAAATTGTGCCTTCGCAAATTCCCGTACACTTACAACGTCCGATTCACCAGAAATAAGCGTAGTCATTTTTTACTTACATGTCAATATTTTTTCTGGAGAAATATATGGAAACTTTGAAAATTAAGTTTTTGACGGGAAGTACATTTTTAGAAATGTTATTATATTTCTTGTATTAAACATGTTATGTTACGGATATTTGTACTAAATGATCGTTATGTCATTTTCTTTTATAAAAAGTCAATTCAAAGACCCGGCTTGCTCAAGTTCTTCTGAAAATGTATGTTTTATCAAAATTGTTTTTTATAATTCGACTGTCCTCACTCGTCAAGGCGGCGACGATGATAGTACGATCAAAGGGATTAACCAAGCATCGGTACCATGGTGATAGCTTTGTATTCTACAGGTGAATGAATGTGTTTAAAATCGATGACTGCATGCTATTATGTCTATGCTGTTCCCAATAGCATTGCATATTTAAATATTTCGGTATTTCGGTATTTCAGAAAGGCTCAGCATCATGAGGCCACTGGAAAGGCAAGGGTTAGCTGTTGTACGGAAACATGTTCTTTTTGTACTTACATATTATGTTCATCATGTTCATATCGTGCTAGCTGACCAGTGAATGCCATGCAGATGATGTCACAATAGGGAATTCTACTCTGAAGAGTTTTTTTAGGTGGGGCTAGGCAAAATGAAGGAATTAATCGCTAAAATCTTTCAAAATATATACAAAACACATTTATATGTCAAATAGTTTTAGATATTGAATGTGTACACAATAAAGACAGCATGCATTCGCATGCCAGAACCTGGGCGTTCCACTTCAGCTTATTCGCATGAAACAACAGAGGGCGGGTGATACATTGTATTGCTCTTCGTTCACTACTTAGCAAGTTGTTACGTCCATTAAAGGGATCTAATAACTTTGTTGACATGTGCAAAAAGTGATGAGTGATTAATAGAAATGTGTAGTGGTGTGGTCTGATATGTCCAGAAAGTAATGTGTGAAAAAATCCCGTTAATTCAGTAGATGTTTTTTGGCCGAGCAATGGGCAAAAAATGCAAAAAAGGTGATATTCACTAACTCATTGCACTTACTTTGTACACGGCTTAAATTATTCCGTAGACAATTTAACATCTGAACACTTCAATCGTTATTTTGGGCTTTTCGCAAGCGCAACGCGGCCGTACAAACTACGTGTCGTGTGCAAAAATCACCAATTTCCTGTAGTATCAGCGATCCCTCCGTTCTTGAACTGTTCTCACCGACCGTCTTTGGTCAATTTAGCGTCCGTGCAGAGAGACCGCTCGATCCGGCAAACAGCCAATCAGCAGCGCTCGCTGCTCGTAGCGAGGTCCAACGTAGCTCGCAACGTGTGTGGGGTGTAGTGTGTAGTGTGCATGTACGTGTAGTGTGCTGCCAAGCTGTTCAACGGTCCGGCTGAGTCTACGGCCGCGTTGATCAAATAAGCGAAACGGCTTGTAAAACAGAATTGTTTTAGCGCGGCCGACGTACCAATAGATCGTTCCTGCGTCGGTGAGAGCGGCCGCGTAGCACAGCGAAAAACCTCTAGTATCTTTTGAACCGAATGGAAATTAGAAAAACCGAAACTTGTCTCGTGCTTTTATTTTTAATACGAATATGACAACTTTATGAGAGAACAACTACAATTCGAAGTAAGTTTTGAGGATTCGGACAATGTTACTATAAGTCCCTTTAATAATTGATTAACAATTGAATAAATCATTTTTATTCATTTATTCTTCTTTTGTTGTTGTTTTTTCGCAGTGCATGCCGCCGGCCTGGGTACATGTGGATTCGTTGATACGATGCCTCGTGAACGCATAGAGCGGACATTCAACTTCAACACCATCGGAATCATAAGGGCAACCCAGGCGGTCCTACCTCACATGAAACGGCAGAGGGCGGGCAAGATAATCACTGTCACTAGCTTAAGTGGTAAAATAGGTGAGCCCAATAATTATGAAGTTATGTAACAAATTATTCTAGCGTGGCTAGTATGCTCCCCGGGGAATTGATAAAGTATGCAATAGTATTGTGTGGGTTTGAAAGTAATGTACCTGATGACCATGGGGGTGCGCTTCGTTATTCCGAAGGTTCTTTATTCCGAAGGTTCGTTATTCCGAACACGCAAATTTCGTATACCTGAGGGTTCGTTAATCCTAAAATGAAATAGGGTTCGTTAATCCGAACATTTGTTGCATTATTCCGAAGGTTCGTTATTCCGAAGGTTCGCTATTCCTAAAATGAAATCAGGTTCGTTATTCCGAAGGTTCGTTATTCCGAAGGTTCTTTATTCCGAACACGCACATTTCGTATACCTGAGGGTTCGTTAATCCTAAAATGAAATAGGGTTCGTCCATCCGAACATTTGTTGCATTATTCCGAAGGTTCGTTATTCCGAAGGTTCGCTATTCCTAAAATGAAATCAGGTTCGTTAGTCCGAAGGTTCGTTAGTCCGAAAATAAAATCGGGTTCGTTATTCCGAAGGTTCGTTATTCCGAAGGTCCGTTATTCCGAGGGCTCGTTATTCCGAAGGTTCGCTATTCCTAAAATGAAATCGGGTTCGTTAATCCGAAAATTAATTTGGGTTTGTTATAATGCTATAATTTCATATAAAGAGATAAAATAAACTTAAATGTTTGATTGGTCTGGCCAAGGGAGGAAAAGGGGGAGGGGTATGCTTAATGCAGGCTGTAAATTCAATTAACAAAACACAAATTATAATATTATAACAAACCCGATTTAATTTTCGGATTAACAAACCCTATTTTGTTTTCGGACTAATGAACCTTCGGAATAACAAACCTTCGGAATAACGAACCCGATTTTTTTTTCTCGGATAAACGAACCTTCGGAATAACGAATCCGATTTCGTTTTAGGAATAGCGAACCTTCGGAATAACGAACCCTCGGAATAACGAACCTTCGGAATAACGAACCTTCGGAATAACGAACCTTCGGAATAACGAACCTTCGGAATAACTGAACCTTCGGAATAACGAACCTTCGGAATAACGGACTGATAATTAATTTAAGCACAGTAGAGTTTAATATTTAAAGGGGAAGTTGAGTTTTCGTATAGAGGGCGCTACACACAATAAGTTTTTAGTGAGATAATGAAAACTGAGTGTCAAATTTGGAAGAGCATACAACTTTAATGACAGAATAAACTTCATTAATTTTGATCAAAGTTGGTTCAGAAATGGCTGAAATATCCATAAACATAACCATTTGTAATAACTGTGAGGCACCACAATAATTTGAACCAGCCGTTAACAAAAATTATAAAATTCTTCCTTTTTTCAAAAATGTACAAAAGAGTTTTTCATATAGTTGTTGATTATCTCTATTATCTAATCACTATTTCAACAAACCATCACATGCACAATACTCTATTTAAAATTAATTTTTAAAATTCTAATTATAAAGTCATTGGGGAAATAAACGTTGCATTTGCTTATGTCTTGATGTTGATAGTCTCATACAATTATGTCCCCTTTTGAAAAACATCTTGAAAGGTAATTCTACCATTGAACAAACATTATCGTCTCTAATTGTCGCAATTAATTATTTGTATATGATTTGATTACATGCCGAATTTGTTATGTTATTCCACATGTATTTTTTATGAATATAATAAATGCTTTATTTTGTTTCTTAGGTTCTCCATTTCTCGAGATATTCAGTGCGAGTAAATTTGCCACGGAAGGTTTCCTCGAGTCTATAGCGCCAGTCGCCAGGCAATTTAATATCAGGTATATTATAAATATAATAATCAATAATTCTTATAAAAAGCATGTATCGTATTCAAATCTCGATGCGCATAAAGAAACAAAGAGAGAAATAGTAAGAGTATTTACTATATAACCCTATTCACTCCTAGATGTTGCAAACCCCATAAAGTAAATGCATGGTTCACAATGTTCCCATAGAGATTAAGTGTCTAACTCCGCAAAAAATAATTTGAGTTGATGAAATTGCACATTGTAACAATATTCCATATGCCCACTGATATCAGTAATAACTGGATATGTTAAAGTGAGGCCTGTAAAGTGTCTAACTCCACGAAAATTACTTGGAGCTTCCTCGTTTCTCTTCTACCGTGTTGTTTGGCTTATGGTAAGAGAAGAATAAAATAGTGTTAGATTTTGTTCAAATGCCCCTTTAGTATGACGATATCTGTCATTGATAATCATTCAGCTCAAGAGCGTTAATGAACGGTCATAAACCTCATAGACGTCATACAGTAATTCGTTGTAAAAGCTGACGCATATTTTCGCTTTTTTAACCAGGAAAGCAGTGGGGGTTTTTTTCAATGATACTTTCACACATCATTCGGACATATCTTACAATGATTTTGGTGTAGGATTGAAGTTTCAAATGTCATTTTGGGCAATATCTGACACTTTACAGGTGCACCTTTAATACAGTTTTGGTCAATCATAATTGTTGTAGCTAAAACTTGTCAGTTATCATTAAAAACTAAAGGTTATAATTAAATGATGCTTGAATGGTAGAAAGCATATTATATTTGCCATTTATTAAATGGCTAATTTACAGGGCTTTTTGTTTGTTTTCAATGATATTTATATTCTTTATTGCTGCTTACAATAAAAAAATAATCAGTACATGAAATAATCTGCATGTTAACATAATATATAGAATATGATTTTACATTTACATTTAAATAATATAAATGAACTTTTACATCAAACAAAGCATGAAACATACATGCATGAAGAAAGCATGAACATACAAAAGGGGAAAATAGGAGGGAAAAAACCCATTCCCCCCCCCCCCCCCCCCCCCCCCACAGACAAGCCACATAATAACACGTACATACGAACAAACACATGCGCGCACAGACATCCAAA
This sequence comes from Echinarachnius parma, assembly GCA_037951105.1. Lineage (NCBI taxonomy): Eukaryota > Metazoa > Echinodermata > Echinoidea > Clypeasteroida > Echinarachniidae > Echinarachnius > Echinarachnius parma. The sequence goes on along the minus strand of JBAMJV010001092.1, from coordinate 170,939 downwards.
CGTACATTCACAGATAACATGCCTACACAATCTTGTGAGGATCTCGACCATTATACCAGTCGTGTTCACTTCAGAAAGTTATCATTACAAAAGGGCAGTTATCATTACAAAAGCAGATATTAGCACAAGAGGGCCCCCTCCGAACCACTGAAGTTTCAACCACATTATGTGTATGTGATGTTTGGTAAAAACAATCTTAATCGATAGAGAGATCATCAGAAACAATTTTAAAACCATTTTGTTTGTTTTTGTCAGAAATGTGTAGGATTTGTAAATATATGAATGTATTCTTGAATTATTTAATAAAAAGCTGTTTCCCTCATTTTGTCCAACGTATGGATATTTCAGTCGTGTATGAATCGATTTTGATCAAACAAAATTGATTATGTCATTACAATTGTGCGCTGTTCAAATTTTACACTAATTTTTGTGCCCTCTATAAACCAATAGTGAACTACCCATTTAAAGGGATAGTTGAGTTTTGGTAAAGAGAGTACAGTTTTGGTCAAACTGAATTTTAGTAAAAACCTGCATCATAACATTACAAACTAATAGTTATAACTCCACCATGCTCGAAATGAATAACAAATTACAAATGACTAAATAAAAAGCCTGTTATCATTCAAAAAGAGCTGTTAAAACTCAAGAGGGCGCTCTCTAAACACTCATCGGTTTCAATATTTTGCATGTGATGTTTTGTTGAAATAGTGATTAGATATTTTGTTTTACTTTTAAACTATTTAAAAACCTCTTTTGTAATTTTTTTATAAGAGGAAGCATTTTCTAAATTTTGTTAATGTCTGGTTCAAAATTATCGAATAATTGCGGGGCCCCACATTTATTACAAATGGTTATGTTTATGGATATTTCAGCCATTTCTGAATCGATTTTGATCAAATCAAGTTTACTCTGTCATTAAAATTGTATGCTCTTTCGAATTTGACACTCAGTTTTTCATTATCATGTGTAGCGCCCTCTATACCAAAACTATCCCTTTAAATGTGACCGGCTTTGGCAAAGACAGGCTCTTGTACGCCCGAGTAACGGGAAGTATGATTTTGTTTATCAAAAGAAAGTTTTTGATTTAAACACCCCTAGGACATTGTATCTACTGCTTATATGTTAAGGGTTCTAATATTCAGATCTCCATCAACATCTTCAAATTATGTGTATTTTGTTGTTTCGCAGGGTGAGCATGGTCGAGTCCGGACTCGTTAAGACGCTCGTTGCACAGAAGCTCTTTAGTAACCTCGAAGACGTCGGCAAGGACGAATCCCTGGGCAGTGACGACCGAAGCTACATACAAGGTTGGGTGGACTCCGCGAAGACCGACGAGTTGGTCGAACTGGCCGATGTCATTTCCGTGATCATGGAGATCGTCGACGTTGAGAAGCCGGTGTTGAGGTACCAAGTACCGCGCGATCTCTTCTCGGGTCAACTCGGCGAAGCGCTCTGCGACTTCTCGGGGGAAAAGCTCGTGGCGAGGGGCGAACGGAGAATAGGAGGTCTTAAAGACTGATGTTTGACAATGTAATTGTTTAACCCTAAAAAGACTGGGCTATTTTTAACCTTTAAAAAACTGGGGGGGGGGGGGGCTAAAAGGGGCTTAGCGAAACTCCGATCGACTCCAAATTTGGCATGGTGATAGATGTCCATGAGATCTACAATATTGCAGAGTTACACAATTTTGTTTAATTAGAATATGCTAGTTAACTATAGAGCGAATTAATTATGCAAAAATTGTATTTTTTATGTATGTTATTGTTTTTTTCATGTTGTCAATGGAACTAGGATAAGTAATGCCACTTTCCATCTTTTCATAAGTGTTGACATAATGTAAGACAACAACAGGATAATCATGAAAATTGATTTAGTTTTACCGTTTCTATGTTTTTTCTTTGTTTTTATCTTTTTCTTTGTTTTTCTTTGTTTTTCTTTGTATTATTCTTTATATATTGTATTGTTTTATGCAAATGAGAATGCAATAAGTTTTATTCACCAGGCCAAATGGGAATACTAACAGTACATGTGAAAAGATGGGTATGAAACTGCAACATAAAAGGTGCATCTAAAAACTCTGTATGTTATACATATGGAAGAATCGAATTTTCAGTGACACGCGATCGCAAAATGTAACATAACACCAAAGACGCTTAATGGAAAGACCGACCACTGGACAATTATCCTGTACAACGTGAATGGGCAGAGCGCGATGTACAAAATTAACACGCACTTTGATACGCAGGCTTTTCATTATGACGTCACAATAACAATGTTTACTTCGCCTGACTAAAAATAACTTCAAGATGACGTGATAAAGTTTGACGACCCTAAATTTGCATATCGCGCGTGAAATTTGCTTTGCGCACAATTTGCGCGTACAATTATAAAGAATTAAATAAAGACAGTGCGCGGACTGAGCGCGCATTAACATTATAACACGCGAGTAGCCATTGCCATTTTTCTCTACACGGTAACAAATCTTTAAATTTAAAAAATATGTTTCTCACAGCTTTGATTTCAATTGTAAAATCGCTATCGACTATAATTTTTAAATATTTTTCTTATCATGAGGATAATATTAATTCTACATAAAAACATATTCCTATAGGTTACTAAGGTCGACACTTAAGCTGTTGCTCAATCTTCATGCTAGCCTGATTTGCCGAGTATTTGTAAGTACAGTTTGATCCTTATTTTCTTTTAAATTCTTACTAAAGAATGGAACTGAATTTCCAAAAAAAGCAATCGTCTATAATTTTAAATTTTTGTTTTATTAATAAAAATGACACAAATACAGTGATATAATAAATTTCATATGGCTACTAAGCTCTAGGCTTAAGCTCGATTTGAATCTTCATTCTGTTTGAAGGGACATCGCTGCGCGACCGCCAGTGAGCTGTCTTGTAATTCTACAGTCTTTGATAACACCTGGACCGTTGACCCGGTGTGCGCAAATTTGGTATCAAAAGATGCGCAAGACTCTAAGGATAAAAGTCATAAAGTGGCACCGTAAAATATGTAAGCATTGCGAAGTAATCGCGAAAATAGAGGAGGGGGAGGCTAAATCAGCCCCCCGCCCAGTCTTTTTAGGGTTAATACAGCTGGTATATGATTGTACATATTTCATATCGATACGTAAATTAAGTGATATTCCAAGTCAATAACATTATTATTATAAATGAAGCATGTTTAAATTTGTATTTCCTAATACTTATTAAATATTTTCTAGGCTTATAGGCTTATGTCTCGGGACATAATGATAGCATTGTAGCGGTACCACTCACTATTATTTTTTTGTACAGGATGAAGGTTATCTTTTTCAGTAAACCCTACTGTCATTGCCCATTGATCGATGAAACCTATCTTGTCATAGTCCATGAATATTTCTTAAAGTTTCGAGTCCACTTCGCGACATTACCAGTCGTTCAGAGACAGCACAGGGAGACTCAAGTCTAACGTATTCGCGCTTTTTACCACGACTACACTCTGGGGACTCCGTTTGTGTAGTCTCTCCACATGCACGCATTCCCCGCACGCGATGTTCGTAGATGCTCATATTCATGGAGCCCAGATGTACCCATATGGTGAAGACGAAGACGGTGTCTGGAGTGGCGACTAGTTCATCCAGGCCTTCTTCGATGTACTTGACGTCCTTTGCCTCGGTCCAGTTGTTGCGGATCGGGTAGCCGTGGTGACGAAAGTGCAAGGTGAAGTTGTTTTCCTCATCCCTAGCCATCAAAGGACCAACCTTCCAGTTGTACTGCTTATAGGGAGGATGTTGCTTCAATGTTGTCTTCAGTGAACTCACCAGGTAGTCGTAGTACTGCCGCAGCGTGGAATCGCCATGGAAATAGACCGTTTTGTTACGGAGGCACCTACGGGTGTCATCGTCGCTGCAGCGGTTTGAGTACCAGTGCTCTTTATAGAAATACCCCGCCGCGATGGGAGCAGTAAAGTTGTGAACACCAACTCGACATGGAGCAAGGCGAGCCGCATCAGAACACCCTTGGGGATATACATGTAATATATACATGTTATATATGTAAATATGTTGTAATAAACCCTCTCCAAAAGTTGGAAACTCAACTTTGACCGATCATAACCCTCGTATTGTTAAATTTTTTTTTATTTTTTATTTAGTGTCATTGTATAGTAATTGTATTGCATGATTATTTCCTTCTTTTGAAGGCATCATTTAAAAGCCTGCTAGCTTATCTTTTCACTACTTTCATACTTGTTATAATTATGTAAGCAGGTTAAGAACGGTCGAGCTGATATGGGGGAGGATTAAACGTATACTGATGTCTGTAGTCAATACTAGTCATTATGTTATAAGGGGTGTGCAGGATGGTCGGACTTGGGGGCGCATTAAATGGATCTACTTAATTTGTTGACAAGTGCAAAAAGTGATGAGTGATTAATCAAATGTGTATTGGTGTGCTCTGATATGTTCACAGAGTAATGTGTGAAAATTTCACGTTTATTGGATGTTTTGGGGCCGAAAAATTAGCAAAAGGTGATACTAGCAAAGTGATATTGACTAACTCTTGCACTTACTTTGTACACAGCTTAAATTAGCCCGTAGACAGTTTAACATATTAACACTTCAATCATAAATATATTTTGAACAAAATGGAAATTTGAAAGAACCGAAACCTGTCCCGTGCTTTTATTGTTAATCTTCTATTATATTAATACGGTAAGCTTCAACCCCTCGAAATGGTTCCCACTCGAGATATCCTCACCCCGAGGATTCGGCGACTTCCCGACCGTCGCGATCGAAGGATATACGTTTTGCGGAGGACAATAAGGCATTCCCGAGTCGCTCCCGCCCCGTGGTCGTCGTCGAGATCGAAAAAAAAGGGAAAGTCAGCAATGTCAATTGCCCGTTTAAGACGCCGAGCATTGACTAACGATTTATCGCCGTAAAAGTATTTGTAAGAATATAAATTGGAGTAGATAAAACAAATAATATATTGAGAAACCATTTTAGATATAATACGTTGCGAATCTACCCAGGTTTTGATAAATATCAATATTTATATTACGCGGATGGTATGGTAATGATCGCTATTGCCGATTGGCATTGTGTTTGTAAGTGCATCGACGACAAAATGCGACAACTTCAATTTAGCTGCGGTTATACAACGCGCAATGGCTGTACAGCCGTGTATACACGTCGCGGAGTCATCTAATCACCCCACCGAACCGTAGTTTATTTGCATAGCTCACTGACCTGCTGACCATCGTCTCTATTCGCCCTACCGTACACGATACTATAATTGCGCCAGCTTGTGGTAAGATGTTTTAAGTAAGCCACGAAGCTAGCATGCAGTACCAGAAGAGACGCCGACGGGGTGGGGTGGTGTGGGGGTATAATGGACGGGGAGGTATCTGCTCATTTATTATGCAATGCATGTATAAGCGGCTATCATCGGGTTTCACAAGAATATAAAAAAATGTATACGCGGGAGAACTTAGTTTGGATATGAATTGTGTAGGGGACACGACGGGTTATGTGTCATGCAGGCAATTGAAGACACGGGGGGGGGGGGGGGGGCAGCGGCGAAGCTAGCAAGAATACGAACATAGTGTACTGTATCTAATTTGATACAAGCGTAACAAATTATCGGGGGTTGGGGTAGAATGGTTGGGGGAAGTATCTGCTCATGTAGTATGCAAATGCATGTAGGCCATATACGGTTACTATTCCTTTCAAGGGAATATACATGTATCATCGGGTTTCACAAAAATATGAACAAAGGTATATGTGGGAGAACTTGATATGAAATGTGTAGGGGACACGACGGGTTATTTGTCATACAGGCAATTGGAGCCGCGGGGGAGGGGGGAGGGGGAGGGGTGGAGCGGCCAAGCTACTTTATTAGCAAGAACACATACATAGTGTATTGTACGTATCTATTTTAATACAAGCGGAACAAATTATGGATCATATGAAATATGGGGGATAACTGAATAACTTTGCGTGGATACTAAATCATCATGATTTTGTTATACATTGGCCGGATGTATCGTTGGACGGGGCCCCGACGGGTTGTGAGGTGGGATTGAATCGCCCGAGTCTATTTTGTCTTACTATTTAAATGATGACTGTGGGATATTTAGTAAAGTTTTCAAGTGTTGTTATGTCATCATCGTCTTTCTCTTTCAAAAACCCGCGGATTTCCGCGGGTACAGCTAGTCTATTATATTAATACGGTAAGCTTCAACCCCCCAAAATGGTTCCCACTCGAGATATCCTCACCCCGAGGATTCGGCGACTTCCCGACCGTCGCGATCGAAGGATATACGTTTTGCGGAGGACAATAAGGCATTCCCGAGTCGCTCCCGCCCCGTGGTCGTCGTCCAGATCGAAGAAAAGGGAAAGTCAGCAATGTCAATTGCCCGTTTAAGACGCCGTGCATTGACTAACGATTTATCGCCGTAAAAGTATTTGTAAGAATATAAATTGGAGTAGATAAAACAAATAATATATCGAGAAACTATTTTAGATATAATACGTTGCGAAACTACCCTGGTTTTGATAAATATCAATATTTATATTACGCGGATGGTATGGTAATGATCGCTATTGCCGATTGGCATCGTGTTTGTAAGTGCATAGACGACAAAATGCGACAACTTCAATTTAGCTGCGGTTATACAACGCGCGATGGCTGTACAGCCGTGTATACACGTCGCGCAGTCATCTAATTACCCCACCGAACCGTAGTTTATTTGCATAGCTCACTGACCTGCTGACCATCGTCTCTGGTCACTATCTCATTCGCCCAATTGCGCCAGCTTGTGGTAAGATGTATTAAGTCAGCCACGAAGCTACCATGCAGTACCAGAAGAGACGCCTAGGGGGTGGGGGGGGGGGGGGGGGGGGGGTAGGGGTAGAATGGACGGGGAGGTAATATCTTCAAGAATATGAACAAAGGTATACGCGGGAGAACTTAGTTTATGATATGAAACGTGTAGGGGACACGACGGGTTATTTGTCATACAGGCAATTGGAGCCGCGGGGGGGGGGGGGGGGGGAAGCGGCGAAGCTACTTTATTAGCAAGAACACGAACATATATTATTGTATCTATTTTAATACAAGCGGAACAAATTATGGATCATAATGAAATATGGGGATAACTGAATAACTTTGCGTGGATACCAAACCATCATGATTTTGTTATACATTGGTCGGATGTATCGTTGGACGGGGCCCCGACGGGTTGTGGGGTGGGATTGAATCGCCCGAGTCTATTTTGTCTTACTATTTAAATGATGACTGTGGGATATTTAGTAAAGTTTTAAAGTGTTGTTATGTCATCATCGTCTTTCTCTTTCAAAAACCCGCGGATTTCCGCGGGTACAGCTAGTATGAATAATTATGACAAAGTATGATAGAACCACTAGAGTTCCAAGCAAGTTTTGAGGATTTGGACAATGTTACTAGGTCACTTTCAAAGGATCAAGTAACTTTGTTGACGTGTGCAAAAAGTGTTGAATGGTTGAAAACATGTATTTTTATGTGATCTGAAATGTCCACTGAGTAATGTGTGAAAATGTCAAGTTAAATAGATATCATATGGACAAGTAATAATGGATATTATATGGACACTGAGTAATGACCGAAATTGCAAATTGATATTTGCTGACTCATTGCATTAACTTTGTGTAGTTTCAGTTTCAGTTTATTTTATTTCATTTCCAACAAAATCAATATACATAGCATTGTACAAAACAAAACAAATGATACATTATATAAAATTAAGTAGATGTACAATGAAAATAAGAATCATACAGAATATAATAAATAATTATACATGTAGATATATCGTTAACTCAATTTTTATGGAAAGTGGATTTAGCGCCTTTTGGAAGTGACCTCTTCTAATGTAATTGGAAATGGAGGGATCCACTGAAAAGCAATGCTTGTAGATTGTGGACCCCTCGAGTAATAATAAAGCAATTAAATGATAATTCATAACCGATTTGAATAATACTTTACAAACGTACTCTTAAAAAAATTTACCAAAAATTGTACATTTCAATTTGAATTGCTTCCAGTAAAAGTTACTAAAAACATACAAGGTGAGCCGACAGAGCCTTCGACGAGCAGAACAAAATAATACGCCACAACACAAAACAACGTGCATAGCACAATGAAAAAATGAATAGTAACATACGTGATGGTAACATAAAGAGAAATGATGGTTGGATGTGGACAGAGACAGAACTGTTGACGCATACGAGTATAAGCGATATTGGAGCGCTCAATATAAATATAAAATAATTTAAAGGCAATTACAATAAACTAATACACTAACAGAAAGATGATGACCTTTTATTGACATGTAATTTGTAGAATAAACAATACAAAGGGAGATAACCATAATTCTCATTTTAATGTGTTTCATAGGATTGTAATAATGATATTTTAATTTTTTTCTTAAATAAATTAAATGAAGTAGCATTTTTAATGTTATCATTAAGAGTATTCCAAAATTTGGGACCATTATAAATAAAAAGTATTTTGAGCCAATAACGTTCTCAATAATGGTAAATGAAATTCCCCCGAATGTCTAGTTGGGTACTTATGAACTAATTGGTTTTTTAAAAACATTTTATCAAAAATTGCGGGTAAGGTATTATTTTCATATTTATACATAAATTGACCGAGGTGAAATAAATATAGGTCCTTAACTTTTAATATATTATTATCAAAAAACAATAAATTTGTGTGAGAGCGTGGGGCCGTATAAAAGATAATACGAAGTACTTTCTTTTGCAATAATAACAATTTATCTAATAATGTTACGTGAGTGTTACCCCAGGTCAAAATACCATAATTTAAGTATGGTAATATCAAAGATGAATACAACATAAGTAAGGATGATGAGGGGAGGTGAAATTTTAATCTATTAATTATACCAATATTGCGAGAAATAACATTACAAATATTATTTATATGAAATTTCCATGAAAGTTGATTATCTACGGTAACCCCTACAAATTTGATATTAGAAACGTTTTCCAAACTAAAATCTTCAAAAGCAATATCTATGGGTAACGAATGTATAGATTTGCTAAAAAGCATATATTTAGTTTTATGCAAATTTAATGATAATTTATTTGCTCTAATCCACTTTAATACCTTGACTAATTCAACATTAATTATTTCTGCAGGAGTGTGGGGATTATCATGAGAAAAAATAAGTTAGTGTCATCGGCGAAAAGAACAAACGATAGAACATCAGATGACCTACTAAAATCATTAATATATAAAATAAATAAGAGTGGGCCTAAGATGCTTCCTTGCGGGACGCCACAAGATATATTACGTAACTCTGAACTATGATTATTTACAAATACATATTGTTGTCTATTAGAGAGGTAATTCCTGAACCACTCCAAGGCCTTACCACGCACACCGTAATAAGAAAGTTTATAAAGTAAAATATCATGATTAACTGTGTCGAAGGCCTTGGAGAAATCCAGGAAAATACCTACCATGTGGGAAGATTTATCAATGGCATGGGCAACTTTCTCAATAAAAGACAATAACGCATGGGTAGTACTATATTTTTCTCTAAACCCAAACTGAAAATTCGCGAGAATATTTTCACTTTTCAAAAACGAAACTAATCGAATATATATTATTTTTTCAAGTATCTTAGAAATAGATGGCAATAAAGATATTGAACTTGTCACCCTTCTTAAATAAAGGAATAACTTTAGCTATTTTCATTTTGTTAGGGACTTGACCATTTAACAAAGAAAAATTAACAATATGAACTAGAGGATCTACTATGTAAGGAATAATGCCTTTTAAAATACAATTATTTATACCATCACAACCAGAACTTTTCTTATCATTAAAATTTGAAACAATATCCAATATCTCAAATTTATGTGTAGGAGTAAAGAATATTGAATTGGGATTAGATGGGCCTAAACATTCAACAAAGTGTTTATCAGTCAATGGAATATCTTTAGCTAAATTGTCTCCGACAGAAGAAAAATATTTATTAAAAATGTTAGGTATAATGTGAGGATCATCAATAATCTCATTATCAACATTAATTCTATTTATGTCACATTTATTTTTCACTAAATTCATTGCTTGTTTAATAATCTTCCACGTATTTTGCATATCATGCTTATATAATTTTAAGCGATCCACAAAATATTTTCTCTTTTCCAAACGAATTATTTTAGTCAAAGTATTTTTATACGAGGTATATTTTATTTTAGACTGATCAGTTCCAGCTATCTTATATTTATAATAAAGGTTATTCTTTCTATTTATCGATCGCAATAAAGACTTGGAAATCCAAGGTAGTCTAGGATTATTTTTATAAGTATTACCCTTATCCCTTTGAATTGGCATACAAATATCTATTTGACCATTTAAAATTTCACAAAACATATTATATGACCAATTTACTTCATCAATATCATAAACACAAGACCAATCCATATTTTCAAGGCTAGCACCAAGACGTGCAATATTCTCACAATTTACTTTACGTCTTAATGGACGAGGACCACTTTTGACAGATTGTGATAAAGTATAATATGTCATAATAGGATAATGATCTGTCATATCAGAAAGAACAATGTAAGATTCAGGATGAGGTATAACATTAGAGAAAATATTATCAATTAAAGTAGATGAGTGTACGGTAATTCCAGAAGATAATTAATAATCAGACCACTAATTTAATCGTAAAAATCTGTTTAACGCTTGAAAGGTTAATACGAACAAAATAAACTTTGTCCATATTTTATTTGTAATACGAAAACAAAAAGATATGAATAAATCATTAGAGTTCTGATTAAGATTTGTGGCCTTTACAGGGATAGTACAGTTTTGGTCAAACTGAATGGTAGTAACCAAAACTTGCACCATATCATTATATTACACCATAACTATTCATTATAATTCCACCATGCCCGATAGGGAGTGTAACATATTGGTTTCACTCCATGTTTTATAACAAATTGTGAATGTGATGTTTTGTTGAAATAATGATTCAATAGACGTGATAGAGAGATCATTAACAACTGTTTAAAATATCTTTGGTATATTTTCAAAAAAGTGTAGGTATAATGTAATTTTTGTCTGAAATTCTTAAATAAATGTGGGACCCACATTTATTCTAATCGAATATATTTATCGATATTTCTGCTCTTTCTGAACCGTTTTTTACCAAATAAAGTTTGTTTTATTTGTTTTTAAATCATGTGCTCTTAGAAACATTACACTAAGCTTTCCATTACCTCACAAGAAAACAATATTGTGTAAGCGCCCTCTATACCAAAACTGAACGATCCCTTTATTACTAGATCCGTTTAATTTAGGGAGATGCTTACCTGCCATTGCCGTGACATTGACACAATGTGTTCCGTTGGGTTTCAGAACTTTCTTTACCCTGGCAGAAGGAAAGGAGAAATATTGGTTAGTTATTTTTGTTTTATTTAACAATTATATAAATATTTATTTTGATTAACTTTGTATCTAATGTACAATGGTTATTGTATAATTCAATTTTATTTTGTTAATTTGTTTACACCTTTGTACTTAATGTATAACTATGTTGAAAATTTTAGAAAATAAAATATATCAAAATATCAAATATCAAATATTTTACATATCCCTGAAATTCTAATGAAAACTTTAATCTTAACATTATAATTCTTGTATTCAAGGGTTCTATCCGATGTTAACAGCTAGAACCTAAAACATGTTCATAATTAAGCTGATAGGCTATAGGGTGGTAATAACTATTACAAACTCTGATAATTTAAATTGAAAAGAAAATTGTCGACTCATATCAAAATGCTTGTAACTGGAACAGTGTAAACGACTAAGTAAAAAGCCTGTTATCATTCAAAAAGTAATATAAAAACACAAAAGGGCGCTCTCTAAAAAAAAACATTGGTTTCAACCATTTTTCATTAAAATGAATGCATGTGATATTTTGTTGAAATAATGATTAAATAGAGAAATCATCAACAACTATTTAAAAAACCTCTTTTGAAGATTTTTGAAAGAGTGTAAGCATTTTTTAATTTTTGTTTTAAATCATCGAATAAACCTGGGTCCCAGATTTATTCCCATTGATTGATATTTCAGCCGTTTCTGAACTGATTTTGATTAAATAAAGTTTATTTTGCCATTAAAATTGTATGCATGCTCTTTCAAATTTTACACTTAGTTTTCATTATCTCACAAAACAATTATTTCGTGCAGCGCCCTCTATACCAAAACTGAACTATCCCTTTAATCTTAAACAAAAGCGCACGAAGACAACGAAATGTATAACTTTAAACAAAACAAAAACGAAACAAGAAGCTTTTACTCGGCAAAGAGTCCATTTTCTTCCTTTTTGATGATATTTCGAATAAGCGATGGGCCGTACGTATTTATGGTTTGAATTTGTCCAGGCGAAGTCCGAACAAGATAAATTGGTCCGTATCGGAGCGGTACAGAACCACGGGGCACCAATTCGCGTATTGGAGACGTCACACGTGTTTTTCTAGAAATGAAAAAAATACACGTTCATCTTTACGCAATATGTAGACATTTGAACGAAAGAAACAAATTACTTTAGGTTTATCAGGTCAAGTTCGTCAGAACAGCAAACAAACAAATTTACCACGAAATTGACTGACGATGGGATCATCATTTGATTAACTAAAAATAGCATACAATTGAACTTTTCAAGCACGCGATCACCAAGTCCTGTCATGCAGAAATTAAGAAAAAGGAGCATCCAATTAAAAAACAAATTAAAGAGATAGTTGAGTTTTGGTATAGAGGGCGCTACTCAAAATAATTTGTTGTGAGAATAATGAAAAACTGAGTGTCAAATTCGAAAGAGCATACAATTTGAATGACAGAATAAACTTTATTTGATCAAAATCAGTTCAGAAATGGCTGAAATATCCATAAACATAACCATTCGTAATAAATGTGGGGCCCCACACTTATTCGACAATTTTGAACCAGCCGTTCAAAAAATTTTAAAATGCTTCCTCTTTTCAAAAATTTACAAAAGTGTTTTTTAAATAGTTGTTCATTATCTCTCTATCTAATCACTATTTGATCAAAACATCACATGCACAATATTGTATTTAAAATGGTTTAAACCAATGAGTGTTCAGAGAGCGCCCTCTTGAGTTATAACGGCTCTTGTTTAATGATAACAGACGGGACGGGACGGGGTGGGTTGGGGATCGAGGCGGGGGGGGGGGGGGAGTAGCGGAAATGTTTTGTTTGTTTTTTTGGTGTTTGGTACACTTTTTTTATTTCTTTTGTCGTAGAAACCTCAACGAGGAGCAATGTTTAGTGTAGATATCTTACAATTTAGTTTAGTTCAGTTACTGTGTCTGTTGTGTGTGGTGTGTGTGAATGTTGATTGCATTGCCTATGTTGTTGGGGACCTCGACCAATATGTCAGCTTTTGGAGTAATTTATATATTTTTGAGCTTGCTCTTGTTAGCCCGTGTATTATAATTTTATACAATTTAAGGAGAAAAGGATGCATGAATATTTGTATGTTAATATCTAGTTATGGAGGGTAAAGATAGTTATATTAGATGTAATTTTCTTTCTTTGAATGTTAATGGAATCCGAGAAAAATTAAAGAGGGAAAAAATTTGTACATGGTGTAAAGATAAAGGTGTAGATATTGTTTTTTTACAAGAAACATACAGTACAATTGAAGTCGAGGAGACTTGGAAATTGCCATGGAATGGGAGTTCATATTTTAGTCATGGGACAAACCATAGTAAAGGGGTGGCAGATATGTTATAATCGAATGCATTATTCAGGGGATGAAATTGATAATTGCTAATGTTTATTTGCCAGTAAGAGGAAGAGAATTAGAGAAGATTGATTTTTTAGTAAATTTTGAAACATTAATAAGGAACATTAATAAAGAAAATAATGCAATAATTATTGGAGGAGATTTTAATATTATTTCAAATAAAGATTTAGATTATTTTGGAAATAGTAGACACAGCGTTCAGTCTAGATTTAATATTCTATTTGAACAATTTTTAGATAGATTTGAATTGCTGGATATTTGGAGGGTACGAAATGGATTAAAGAAACAGTTTACGTATAGGCAAGTTAATCCATTTATGCAAAGTAGATTAGATTATTGGTTGGTTTCTAAGCAAATAGAACAGGTAGTATTTAAGTGTGATATTATTCCTTCTATGGCTCCGGATCATTCAGCCATTCAGTTGCAATTTTATGATAAGTTAATTCATTCATTTAAGTTTCAGGGATCCTATTGGAAATTGAATAATAGTTTATGTCAAGATATTGAATATATTAATTGTATTAAAGAGGAAATTATTAAATTAAAAGATGAATTTCGAATAGAAATAGAAGATAAAAGAGTTTTATGGGATTTTTTGAAAATGAAAATTAGAAATGTTAGTAGAAAATATTCAAAAGAAAAGGCGAAACAACGAAAACAAAAAATTGGAAATTTGGAAAAGGATATTTTTAAGCTGGAAAATGAATTGTTGAATGGGATAGACCAGGGAAAAGTTGATGATTTGGAACGAAAAAAAAAAGAATTACAGGATTGTTATAATTATATAAATGAAGGTATTAAAATTCGCTCTAGAGCTTCACACTATGAATGTGGAGAAAGAGACACTGGATATTTTACTCAATTAATGAAGTCTAATAAAAAGAAAACATTAATTAGTAAACTTTATATAAATGAAAATATTTGTTTTGATCAAAAAAATATTATGTAAGAAATATCTATGTTTTATAGTAAGCTATATGCTCAATCAGAGGAGGAAATTCATTTTGTGGATGATTTTTTTCAGGACTTGCCAAAATTAAATTTAGATTTGAGTTTATTGTGTGAAGGTAAAATAACGGAGAATGTTTGGCAGCTATAAAAGAAATGGCATGTAATAAATCACCGGGGAACGATGGTTTAAGTGTAGAATTTTATATACAGTTTTGGCCACTAATAGGAAATTTGGTAGTAAACTCTTTAAATTTAGCTTTCGAAAAAAAGGAACTATCTTCGTCACAAAAACAGGCAGTTATAAGTTTAATTCATGAAGAAGGAAAAGACCCCCTATTTATAAAAAATTATAGACCAATATCTTTATTGAATGTAGATTACAAAATTTTAACTAAAGTGCTTGCAATAAGGATTAAAAAAGTTTTAAATGAAATAATTTCTGTCAATCAGGTGGGATATTTAAAAGATCGAAACATAGGTGAAGCAATAAGAATGATAGATGATATAATTCATCATACATCAGTCAATAAAATACCTGGATATATGATGATAATTGATTTTGAAAAGGCTTTTGATTCAGTTTCACATACTTTTTTGCAGAAGGTTTTAATTACATTTGGTTTTGGACCGTCATTTTGTAGATGGGTGGAGACTATTTATAATAATGCTCAAAGTTGTGTTTTTAATGGGGGCGCATCTA
Source organism: Echinarachnius parma (assembly GCA_037951105.1). Taxonomy (NCBI): domain Eukaryota; kingdom Metazoa; phylum Echinodermata; class Echinoidea; order Clypeasteroida; family Echinarachniidae; genus Echinarachnius; species Echinarachnius parma. The sequence goes on along the minus strand of JBAMJV010001092.1, from coordinate 155,449 downwards.
CTGGATACTTTAATATTAAGAGGGGTGTAAGGCAAGGGGACCCCCTGTCCCCATATTTGTTTATACTTTGTATTGAAATTTTAGTTCGTTCAATATATAAAGACCCTCAAATTCAAGGATTCACGTTTAATAACGTAGAAATAAAACAAATTCTTTATGCAGACGATATGACTCTTTTTATTCGGGACTCCAAATCATTTAAAAGGGTGGAGAAATTGTTTGAAAGTTTTGCTAGAAATTCTGGATTAAAAATTAATAAAGAAAAAACTTTCATATTATTGTTAGGCCCTTCTCAAAATAAAGATATTGCTCTTCCATTTGGTAAAATAGTAGAAATAGTGAAGATTTTAGGTATTTATTTTTCTTTAGATGTTGAAGTTCAGGAAAGGACAAATTATAAGGAAATTTTGAGTAAAATTAAAAAGTTGCTATCGTGGTGGAAACAAAGAGATTTAACTTTAATGGGAAAAATTCAATTGATAAAAACGTTTATTTTGTCAAAATTAATTTATGTGTCGGCACTGACACCAGTACCGAATTGGGTATTTCAAGATTTGGATAAATTGGTCTTTGACTTTTTGTGGAATGGAAAAGATAAGATTAAGCGTAATGTAATGTTCTTGGATTATTGTAGAGGTGGGCTAAGATTAACTGACTTTTATTTATTTATTTTAGTGCAGAGGATTATGTGGGTAAAGAGACTTTTAACGGGGGATGCAAATATGGGATGGAAGCAATATTTTAATTATTTAACTAAAGATTTTGGTGGAACTTTGATATTTTATAATAATAATGCAATTATAGATATATTTAAATTAGCATTACCAGCTTTTTATAGAGACATGTTGAACGCTTGGATTGCCACGAAAACATTTTTGTTAAAAGAAAATACTTCTAAAAGGAATGAAATTATTTATAATAATAGATTTGTTTTTATTGATGGACATGTTCCTTTCAATGAACAGTTATTTAAAAAGAATATTTATAGGTTGCATCATATTGTTGATGGGGAAGGCAATATAAAATCAAATGAGGAATTTCAAAGAAAAGGTTTAAATAGTTTAGAGATTATGGAAATACAACGTATTTTTCTTGGTATTCCCCCTTCATGGAAACAATTTTTGAATATAAATATTCACTTAAATATAGATAGGGAATTAGATATGAACCTTTTAATTTTTGAAAAGGTATATATGTTAGATAAGGTTACTTCAAAAATGATATATAATTTTTTATTAAGTAAAAAAGTAGAAAAATCATATGCAGAACGAAATTTAGAGCAGATTTATAATATTAATGGGAAAGACATACAATTAATATTCTTAAGACTTAGAAAATGCACTTTGAATAGTAAGCTTCGAGAATTTCAATTTAAAATGCTTTATAATATTATATATACTAAATTATATTTATATACATTTAAAATGGTTGATAGTAATTTATGTTCTTTTTGTGGTAAATATGAAGAAACTTACGAGCATTTGTTTTTTCTTTGTGAGAAAGTAAAACCAATTTGGGAAGCGTGTGGAAATTTATTTAATTTAGTAGAGATTAGAAATATAAATTGGAAAGATATTCATGTAGGAATAGTTGAGTTAAATATAGGGAAGGAACAGTTATTAAATCATATAATAATTTTGGTAAAATACATGATATTTATAGATAGTAAAAATAGAAATAAACCACCAACTGCTTTGGAGATTAAGAAAAGATTATTAGAAAATAGAAAAGAGGAGAAGAAATTAGCTGGGGACCGTGGTACACTAACGTATCATTTTAGAAAGTGGGACAATTTAGAATAAGGAAGGCAAACAGAAGCAATAAAACGAATAAGGCGGACATAATGGTCGAGTTTCTCTCCAGATGTAGGCATGTTTCCTGTGGATGGGTGTGTGGGTGTGTGCACGCGTGTGTGTGTGTATGTAAGCACTTGTATAGGGTGTTCTTTGAGGGGAAAAGAGTTTTCCCCTCTTTTCCCCCCTTTTTTATGTTCATGCTCTGCTTTATTTGATGTACAACAATACAAATTTGTTTGTATCATTTAGATGTAAATTTAAAATTATATTTTACATGATTATGTTAAGATATGAAAATACGTATACTGATTATATTATGTACTGATTTCTCGTATTGTTTGTTATTGTTATTTTGTTTTGAGCAATGAATACAATAAATATCATTGAAAACAAACAAAAAGGCATTTTACTTAGTCATTTGTAATTTTGTATTCATTTCGAGCATTGTGGGGTTATAACTATTAGTTTGTAATGTAATGGTGCAAGTTTTGCTTACTAAAATTCAGTTCGACCAAAACTGTACTCTCTTTACCAGAACTCAACTATCTCATTAAAAAGAGCATTCAATTTAGCGCGGAAAATTCCATGGTCAGCGTTAAGGCATTCTTATTCGTTTATGGGCACCCAAATAGGTATATCAAACAGTCACTTTGGTTTGATACAGATAAAAGCGAACTCGTCTTGTTCTTCTGCTAGTTGTTATGTTAATTCATCATTTAAACATAAAAATAATATTCTTTTGTTTTTGTGTATACTCCACGTAAAAATCTACACTGGGGCTCAGGGCGATAATAGCCCCCGAAAATTATAGATGAGTCGTTGTAAATTTGCAAAGAGTTCAAAGTTTAAAGTGTTATTATCATGCAGATGAGCTTTCAAAGTAGGGGCTACGTAAAATTTGTTTGAAAATTTTCCCCTGGTATAATTTGATATAACTATTGAACTAGGGAAAGTTGAGTTTTGGAATAGAGGGCGCTACACAAAAATAATCTTTTGTGAGATAATGAAAAACTGAGTGTCAAATTTGAAAGAGCATACAATTTTAATGACATAATAAACTGTATTTGATCGAAATCGGTTCAGAAATGGCTGGAATATCCATTAACATAAATGTTTGTAATAATTATGGGGCTTCACAATTATTATATAATTTTGAACCAGCCGTTAAAAATGTTTTTTGAAAATTCATCTTCTTTCAAAAATGTACCGTAAGATGTGTACAGATTACTTTAATTTTCGATTACCTCGCGGATGATATTCGAATCTATTTCATTCTTTTCCGTCTGGAACTAAATATATTGACTTAAAGGAGGTTGAAAATAATGCATTAACTGTTTTTAAATGGTGTAATGTTAACAAATTAACAATTAACACCTCTAAAACAAAAACCATAGTTTTCAAAAGTAAACGTATGACATGTGGAAATAAATGGGAATATTATTATAGGAACAGATATGATAGAACAGGTACATTCTACTTCTTTTGTAGGAGTTAATATAGACGAAAACCTATCATGGCAAAAACATATCGAGTGTGTCTCTTCTACAATGAGGAAAACAGTCGGAATTATTTTTAGAACTACACAGTAAACAAAAATTAAACAACTTTTTAAACAACCAAAAACGCTGTTTAAGCCGGTCCCTCTAACAACGTTGTTTACAATTTTGAACAACCAAGATGTTGGTTGTTCAAAATTCTAAACAATGTTGTTAGAGGGACCGGCTTAAACAGCATTTTTGGCTTTTTAAGCCGGTCCCTCTAACAGCATTGTTTAAAATTTTGAACAACCAGATCTTGGTTGTTAAAAATTTAAAAAACGTTGTTAGAGGGACCGGCTTTAACAGCGTTTTTGGTTGTTTAAAAAGTTGTTTAATTTTGTTTTACTGTGTAGACAATTTGTACCCAGACAAATCTTGCACTTATTATATAACACTCTTATTTTTCCGCGTATGACCATTGGCGTACGGCCTAGAAGTATGGGGAAGTACATACCATTCATTTCTCCAATTTTTTTTTTTTTTGCAAAAGAAAGTAGTACGTGCAATCTGCTTCAAATGACCTATAGGGAACATACTGGCCCTTTATTTCGTAATTTGCAAATGTATTATACAAATTGTACAAATTTGCGATGGGGTCTGTAATGTATGACCTAATAAATCACAATCTGCCCATGATGTTACTGATTATTGTCTTAAAGTTGAGCATTGTTATGATACACGACTAAAACATAACTTTAATTATAATCCAACATAAATCAAATCTGAAATTGGTAAACAATCCATGTCATATGCAGGTAGTATAATTTGGAGAGGGTTCCCTAATGATATGAAATATATAAACTCACGTAACATTTTTCGCAAATCTTTAAAATCTCTTAGCGAATGACATTGAATGATTCCACAGCTTGTTAATGTATATTTGAGACATTACTTCAGTAAATATTGTAAATATGCTGCAAAATTGTAAAATTGTATTATAATAATATTGTATAGATTGTAATATTGTATGATGCTATTGTATTAATATTGTATTGGTTGTATGATAATATTGTGAAAGGACTGGCCTCGACTAGCCTGCTTGGCTATTGTTGTTTCTTTTTTTTACCAACTATAACAAAATAGTTGTTAACCCTGTAGTACTGACAGCACATATCGGTTATGTCTATCAGTATAAAATTCCTCAAATATATAATTCAGTCAGTCACATTATGTGGTTACCCTTCCATAATGTTTTCACTCACTAAATAGAGTCATCCTTTCCGTTTATTTTCATTATATTGCATCGTTATTCAAGTTGCCCATTATGTTTGTCCACGTTTTCTTTCTCTATTATATTGCTTTTGCATGATTCCTTTATTTTAAAGGGGTAGTACAGTTTTGGTAAGGCTGAGCTTTAGAAACCAAAACCTGCACAATAACTTTACAAACTAATAGTTTTAACTCCACGATGCTCGAAAGGTATAGAAAATTACAAACGACTTAGTCAAATGCCTATTATCATTTTTAAAAAGCCATTAAAACACTAGAGGGCGCTTGCTAAAAAGGCATTGGTTTCAACCATTTTTCATACAAAATTATGCATGTGATGTTTTGTTGAAATAACGATTTAATAGAGAGATTCTGTCATTAAAATTATATGCTCTTTCAAAATGTACACTCAGTTTACAATATCTCACAACAAAATTCATTTCGCGCAGCGCCCGGCCGGCCTCTATACCAAAACTAAACTACCCCTTTAACTGTATTCTTGTACATGTTTTTAATTCACTCAATTACCAATTTTGTGTTAATTTTTCTCATACAATTTGAATAAATACATATATATTTGCATTTGTGTGTCTTGTATTATCATGATTATATGGGTCATTTCACCAGGTTGGGACATGATGTGTGATATGCTTTAAAAAAATGTATGTATCATCAAAAGTACCATTGCTTTTGATTCAGTTATTTTATGTAATATTCAACTTTGGGTGTGCAAGTAATTGACAAAGTTTGAAGCCATTCCAGTGTGTCTTTAGAAAAATATGATAGATAATGTATCAAATCTGACGTAACATGACACGGTGTCATGTTACGTCACCATTTCACTTATTTACATTTTTTTAACCCTTACATTGAGAATTATTCAAAATCATTTTGTATACTATGTACAAGGCATGCATTGTACCAAAATAAAGTTTAATTATGGTAGTCAGTGGCTAAATAAAGCAGAAATCACAGATTTGGTAAATTTGACGTTTTGACGTAAAATGACACACATGACTCTCACATTTTCTGTTTTTTCTGCTAGATTAGGAAATTTACTACAATACTAAAGGTTTTTCTTGTTGCAGTTTGTGTCTTATAATAAGGACACATACATAAGTTTGCATGAATACTATTGTTGTATTCTTAATGTCAACAAATAAAATGTAAATTTTCATATCACACCTAATTTACATTGATTTTTTTGCCTTTTTTGGGCCATTTTAAATACAAAAATGCAAAATCAATATTATGTACTTAATAAAAGACACAAACTGCAACAACAAAAAACAGAAAATGTGAGAGTCATGGTGTCATGTTACGTCACCACGTCAAATTTACAAAAATCTGTGATTACTGCTTTATTTAGCGACTGACAATGCATGCCTTGTAAAAAGTATACAAAATGATTTTTAATAATTCTCAATGTAAGGGTAAAAAAAATGTAAATAAGTGAAATGGTGACGTAACATGACACCGTACAGATTTGATACATTATCTATCATATTTTTCTAAAGACACATTTGAATGGCTTCAAACTTTGTCAATTACTTGCACTCCCAAAGGTGAATATTACATAAAATAACTGAATAAAAAGCAATGATACTTTTGATGATACATGTCATGTCACACTATCATGCCCCAACCTGGTGAAATGACCCATAATTGACTATGGTAGGTCGTACGTGAACGATTACATCTTAAGTTTATACCCCGCTTGTAGAAGACATTTCATTGTAATAAATAAAAAATGAAATTTCCAACTTGAACAAAACAATCAGTGCCCGGTTTCTGTTAGTGCTGTGTTTATTAAAAATTATTCAACTTGATTGCCTCTATACAGAGTGTCCCAGAAAGGTTGCAACACTTACGATCGTTAATTTCTTCGACACCATCTACCAAATGTCATTATTTTTTTTATTTCATTGGATAGAACATTCTTTTTCCAACAAAATGATACCATGAACATGGATTTTGGGTAAGGCGTTTGGATGCTATAGGGCCATTTTTCTGAGGCAATGTCGTTTCCAAAATTTGCTACTTTTTCGTCTCCAGCGATCCGCTGAGCACTAAAGCATTCTCTCCTCACGGCCTGCCATACAATTCGCTGGACAAAAGAACCGCATGGCTGCCCTCCCTTTTATAAGGAAGACAATGAGCCGTACGTACAGGGTAATCGAATCGCAACTTCGCGCTGTTCAACAGTGGAATAGTTTGGCGCGGGGGGGGGGGGGGGGGGGGGAGTGGCGGAAGACGGTGCTTGGTGAGGGAAAGGCATGATTGACACTCGACAATAGATAATTGAAACTAGTGATTAGGAGTTGGGAAAGGGGCCCTATGCCAAGGGGCAATATGCCAATTTAAGCTGAACATCATATGAATTGCTAATACACATGAATTATCGACAGGGCGCCCCAACGTCAGGTGTACTGGGCCGCTCGCGATCGCACGCAGCTCAGGATAAAAGTGATAATTAGAATCTTGTCTACCCCCCCCCCCCCCCCCCCCACACACACACACACACACACAAACACACACACACACAGCCCGCTTCTAGCCAAATACACTCACGTCTCTTCATGTTCATCATGTGTTACCAGTATTCCTCTCTCCTATCATTATTAGCACACAATAGAAAATTAAATGAGAACTATGTTTGAAATTTAATTACTATTTTGTTAGTAATTAGAGTTGAGGGAATTCATGTGAGATCCCGTTCGTGCCGTGCGCAACCATATTTAGAAGCCGTTGCGGCTACTGTGATCAGTCCCAATAAAATAGAAACTAATGAGAACATATACAAACTGTAAGAAATGGGTGGGAGAGGAGGGCATGAATTCCCTCAACTCTAATTACTAACAAAATAGTAATTAAATTTCAAACATAGTTCTCATTTAATTTTCTATTTTATAACGTAATTCTCGTTTTCGAGAATCCATGTGAGACTTCAAAGACACAGTAGTCGCAACGCAAACAAGACCTGGGTAAGATGATAATCTTAAGGTAGGAAATGGAATTTCACTTACCGACCCATTGATTGTCTTGTCATTCAGACTCACTTGTGAGTCTGCGGCCCTTGACACTCGAGGACCGCCCGATCAAACGTCACAGTCTCTGTCTGTGGTGGCTTCAGGTAGAAATCCCTGAAGGTGCTCTCGTTCTGCCATCCAGCCTGCTTGAGGATGTCAGAAATTGGAACATCTCGTCTCATAGCCAACGAGGTAGACGCTGCCCTGGTCGAGTGTGGCTTGAAAACTGAAGTGTCGATGCCAGCAGACTTCATGACGACCTTGATCCATCTGGCTATGGATTGCTTGCTCGCTCTCCTGTGCGGCTTATTACAGGTGATGAACAGCTGTCTCTCATTTCCTCGTAATGTCTGTGTCCTGCGAATATACTCCTTTGTATAATGAACGACACAAAGTCTCCTATCCGTAGTGTAGGTCTGGAGTTGGAAATTCTTGCCCACATTCCCTGGTCTGCTCTGCTTTAGCAGGTCCTGGATACTAATGTCCATCGAGCCTTTTCGAATCTTAATACCATCCAGTGACAGGAAATGAAGTGTCTGTAACCGCTGTGCAGTTACCAATGCCAACAACATGCTGAGTTTATGTGTCAAATCACTTAACGTTAGTTTATGGGCCGGGCCCCGTTTGCGAAGAAATTTCAACACCTTATGTACATCCCAGGTAAAACTGTAACGAGGCCTGGGTGGCCTTAAATTAAACACTCCTTTTAGATATCTACAGATCAAGGGGTGAGTTCCAACTGTGTAGTTGCAGTCATCCAAAATAAGAAATGAAGCGAGCGCACTCCGCGCTGTGTTGAGCACACTGTACCCAGCTTTCTCTTCATAATACAAAACATTGAAGAAATCAAGAAGAACTCCCACCTTTGTATGGGTCCAAACTATATGACGTGTATCACAAAACTTTGTCCACTTGTTCACATACACGTTGTACTGACGCTTTGTAGATTCTCTCCACGAGGCGCCCAAAATGTCCACTGTGTCTGCAGCTAGGCCTTGAGCGAAGAACCGTCTGCTCCAAGCCTACAACACAGAAGAGAAAGGTTTGTTAGAGGGTGGGGGTGCCCTGTAACAGGTTGGGTTAACAAAGATCGAGAGCTTGCAATATGCATGGGTTCCTCCAGTAGCATATCATTAAGTACTGGAAACCACGCCTGAGTTGGCCAATTAGGCACTACCATAAGCCCCCTTGCATTATCCAACCTGATTTTTTGCAGACATTTAGCAATAAGGCTAAATGGTGGAAAGGCATAGAATTCTAATGACCCCCAGTCAAGCGTGAACGCATCTACTGCCCAGGCGTCAGTTCAGGTAACCATGACACATAAGATGGGACCTGTGCATTGAGCCTGGATGCGAATAAATCTACCTCTGGGATGCCATACTTCTCCGTTAACGAATGAAAAACATTCCTGTCCAGCATCCATTCAATATTGTCATTAAATTTCCTGGACATGTAATCCGCCTCACATTTTTTGAACCTGCTAGATGAGAGGCTGTAATCAAATGTTGCGTTCACAACCCAATGCCAGATTTGCACTGCCATTTCATTGCATGCTGGAGATTTAACACCCCCCATGTTATTCAAGTAGGCCACTGCTGTTGTATTGTCTAGCCTCAATAACACATGTGCATCGCGCAAGTCCGAGCAAAGTGCTTTCAGCCAAAACCGGCTGCCAACGTCTCCAAGTAATTGATTTCATTCCTGCCTGCCCTTTCTAGCTCAAAACTATTCCATCGGCCCCCTGTATGAGTAGAGAGGTCAGTAGCCCCCCAACCTTGCCCGCTTGCATCGGTCCGAATTTCTCTAGTTATCTTTCTGCAGCATAGAGGGCGGTTTACAAGAGGTGAGTTTACGATCCACCACCTTAGCTCCCGTTTAGCCTTGTCTGACAGTGCCATCTGTCTGTCAAAGTGCCCTCTATTGAATTTTAATGCTGCTATTTTCTCAGTTTCCAAGTTCCGATAATGCAGGGGCCCATATTGTGAAGCCGGGAAAGTAGCAACCAATTTTCCAATTACCCTTGCTACTTCACGAATCAATGGCCTGCCTGTACTGAGCAGCTTAGTGCACACCTCTTTGATCTCATCACTCTTCCTACTTGGAAGCTAGCTGTCATTTTGGTGGTATTGAGAGTAAACCCAACAAATCTATTTCTTGTGACGGTTCGAGGACCGACTTGTCTGGGTGGATTATAAACCCCAGTTCCGACAAAATTTCTGTGGTTGCTTGTACAGCCTGATGGGTATCGAATTTTGTTTTCCCTATGATGATAGTGTCATCTAGATAGGCAAGCACCACATGTCCAGCTAATCTCAGAGAGGCAAGCACTGCCTTTAATAACTTTGTGAAAAGTCTAGGTGCAGAGGACAAACCATTCGGGAGGGCTTTGAATTGCCATAATTGCCCATCCCAAACAAATCTGAGGTAAATTCTAGACTCAGGGTGAATAGGTACAGTGTAGTATGCGTCACGTAAATCTACTGAAGCCATGTAGTATCCTTCTGAAAGAAGGGACATAACAGAATGGATATTGTCCATTTTAAAATGTTGGTAACAAACGCTTTTGTTGAGCTCAGACAAATCGAGAATCAAGCGAATGCCCCATTTCTCTTGGGGTCTAGTGAAAATTTCTGACAAAAATTCACCTGCAACATGAGAGCACCGCTCGATAACCTTTTTCTTCTCTAGGTTAGAAATTTCTTCAGTAATTTTTCTGACTCAGATGTATTGCGTTGTAAGCATACAAGGGCTTTTCCCTACGAGGAGGGAACTTATCCGGTTCAAATTCAAGCTTGTAACCCTTGACTGCTTGCAGCAAATTTTGATCAGATGTGTATTTACACCAGTTCTGATAAAATGGCTTCAGACGACCACCGACAATACTACATGTACCTGTAGAAATGGAGCAATTTAGAATCGAGGTACTTACCTCTTTGTGTTTTGCTGTTGGCAGTGGGTCTACTTCCTTGGCCCCGGGCCTGGCCTCCGCGGCTGCGGCTGTTGCCTTGCATCTGCCCTGGCTGCTGTTGGCGTGAACGTGTGCGGTGGTTTCCCGCGCCACTGTCTCCGCCCTAAAAAAGGGCGGCCAGACGAACCCGATCTGGGGACTGAATTCCCGCTGTGATCCCGAGGGACCCAGCCCGCTTGCTTCAGTTGTGAAGGGCGTCTCGATGGATCTCCATACCTCTTGTATGGATGGAACGGAGGCTGTTGACCTTGTCGAGACCGCATCACGCCAGCGGTGGCCTTCCTCTGATCTTCTATGTCCTTGACTTGACGACCAAGATCATCCCCGAACAAGAACTTCGTGACCTTGTTGGTATGCTTTGTGAGATGCTGGAAATTGCTGTTAAGTTCAGGTTTTATCTGGTCTTTCCTGAGGCAATTCAGGGCAAAATTTGCGTCGCACAGAAGAGCTAGCACATCTTGCTGTGTGTCGGACATAAGTCCCGGGTCCAATGTGTGCGCAAACGCATTCAGACCCTTGGTCAGCGATCTCTGGATAGTTTGCAACCGTAGATCCTTACCTCTGGCGTAGGATGGGAGGTTTTCCCAGATTGAAGCGTTTACTTTAGGAACATCCAGAAGTGGGCAATTATCGGGGCAATGATACCTTTCAGCCGCCTCTGCCAAGGATTTTTCTTCCATTTTATTACTGGTCATGTATGCGATCGTCTCCGCGATGTCCTCATCAATGGACTCGCCAACCTCGGCGGCAACTGCAAATTTAGCAGCAATTTGGGGGACCTTGTCCTGCACCACTTTTGACGAGTTAGGCTTAGCCGCAGCATCATGGTCATGGGTGCTTACATCATCATCACGATCAAAATCCATGTATTGAGAGCCGTCATCGTCGACATCGGGCTTCCCAACGTCGTAATCGATGTTGTCGAATTCGTCCAGCTCCCTGGGCCTGGTCCTTGACCTAACCGGCCCCTCATCACTGATGAGGCTAATCCCACTTTGGGTAGAGCCACCAGACGCCGGGATGGCCTGCATGACCCGCTCAAACATGGTCTCAAGTTTGTCCAGTCTAGCAAAGACTGCCTCGGTCCGTGACCCGGATCTATGAGCTTTGTCACTGCTGGGCCGGGAGCGGGCGCCTTATCACGGCCCTTGGCCTTCTTGGGCTTTGTGGTGATCTTATCACAGCCCGTGGCGCCGGCGGCGGAGTCGTCTAGCTCCGTAGATATATCCATGGGCATCGCGGCCGTGTCGTGGGTTTTCGATGAAACGGGGGAACTTTTCCCCATCGAAACGTCCATACCCCTTGGGTAAAAAGACACTAGAGGAGGTCTATGGATAATGATATATAAAATGTCCGGTAAATAAAAACCAGAAACTAACCGATGTGGTCGCTAAAAAACGATTAAAATGCGCAAATATTTGTGCGTCACAAATACAAATGGCGACGAACGATAATGGTTGCGCACGGCACGAACGGGATCTCACATGGATTCTCGAAAACGAGAATTACGTTATAAAATTCATGTGTATTAGCAATTCATATGATGTTCAGCTCAACTTGGCATATTGCCCCTTGGCATAGGGCCCTTTTCCCAACTCCTAATCACTAGTTTCAAGTATCTATTGTCGAGTGTCGATCATGCCTTTCCCTCAACAAGCACCGTCTCCCCCTGTTATTTCATGGAGGTCTTTCCTAGAGTCTTGCGCATCGTTTGATACAAAATTTGAGCATATTGCATATTTGGTTACTGTATCACACGTCGTTACAACGTGATGCGTCACACATGGACGTGGAATTTCGAATACAGCGCGCTTATGTATGAAATGCAAATAACTCCTTAAGAGTTAAGAATAGGCTACATTTTGATCTTTATAAACTTAATTCGCTTTGAAATACTTATTAAGAGCATTATACAATGACACCAACTATGTAAATTCCTAAATCAATACAAAACAAAAGAATATATTTAAGAATATGAGTTGTTAATGTAGTAATTTGTTTAGATTGCGATAAAATGAAACAAAATCCATCATAACTTTTCATCATTTGAATTAGATACGGGGGGAGGTACAGTCAAACCTGCTTATGCGACCACCTGTCTATAGCGACCACCTGCTCATAACGACCGCTCATAGATTTTCCTAGATATTTTTCAAACGTAGTTTCAGTACCTCCCCGGAGCATGCATAATGGTAATTATATGTGTACAGAAGAGTGAACATTTATTTAAACACTTATTAGTATTATGAAATCGCGTCCTTGTATGTGATGTTTCAACAGCCATTATTTGCGCGGAGTTCTATTTACTGAGTATTAATTACATTAGAATAGCAGTTATCTTTCTATTTTATTATCAAGGTTATCACCTTGACGTGGTTTGGCAAAATAGTCTCGTTGGCACTTTACCAATTCAGGAATTAACCAGAGAATACTCTGGCTTGGGTCAATGTAAAATACATGTTATATCAATATCAATCAGTCCTGAACGGGTATTGTACGATTTTAATAGTCAGGAATGTGGTAGGAGTCTATTTTAAATTGTAAACAAAAGAATACATAAGAATATGAGTTGTCAATGTATTTGGCCCGCTTCTAGCCAAATTTGGCCCGCTTCTAGCCAAATACACTCACGTCTCTTCATGTTCATCATGTGTTACCAGTATTCCTCTCTCCTATCATATATTATTAGCACACAATGTGTATTAGCAATTCATATGATGTTCAGCTCAACTTGGCATATTGCCCCTTGGCATAGGGCCCTTTTCCCAACTCCTAATCACTAGTTTCAATTATCTATTGTCGAGTGTCGATCATGCCTTTCCCTCACCAAGCACCGTCTTCCCCCCCCCCCCCGCCCCCCCCCCCCCCCCCCCCCCCCCGCCAAACTATTCCACTGTTGAACAGCGCGAAGTTACGATTCGATTACCCCGTACGTAACGGTTATATAGTACGGCTCATTGTCTTCCTTATAAAATAAAAGGGAGGGCAGCCATGCGGTTCTTTTGTCCAGCGAATTGTATGGCAGGCCGTGAGGAGAGAATGCTTCAGTGCTCAGCGGATCGCTGGAGACGAAAAAGTAGCACATTTTGGAAACGACATTGCCTCAGAAAAATGGCCCTAGCATCCAAACGCCTTACCCAAAATCCATGTTCATGGTATCATTTTGTTGGAAAAAGAATGTTCTATCCAATGAAATAAAAAATAATGACATTTGGTCGATGGTGTCGAAGAAATTAACGATCGTAAGTGTTGCAACCTCTCTGGGACACTCTGTATATACGGACATGTCGGGAAAAGGTCATTCTGCAACACGTAATTAGCACAATGATGATAATTATTTATCTAATTAGCATGTGAGTAAAGTGAATAGCAATGGGTTTCAAGAGGTAACCTTTTTAGCTAGGCTAGCCTAATAATGGCGTACCAGTATTTTGAGTCTGGCGGCTACGCCCCACCAACTAAAAAGTCTGGCAATTGTGTTTGATTGAACCTTGGGCTACGCCCGATAATATCCTACCGATTTTACGAGGTAACCTTTTTAGCTAGGCTAGCCTAAGATTGGGGGCCTCTTTTCATGACCCTCCTGACCACACCCACCACCAATAACCAGTCAGACTTTCATTTCCAGTACAAGGAAATTGGTAACCTTTTTAGCTAGGCTGACCCCGGGGGGGGGGGGGGGGGCACTCGAATTATTTTTTGACGGGGGTGTGCCTCACGGAACTCGGAAATGGGGGTCTGAAGAGCTGACTACAAGCACAAAATATAGGGTCTTTGGAGCTACAAAAACCCTGAAACGGGAGTTAAGGGGTCTAAGGAGCAGACTAAAACTACAAAAAAACATAGACATGGAGCTACCAAAGGGGTTCTTTTAAGCGGCACATACCCGTCTTACATTATACATGAGTGCCCCCCCCCCCCCCCGCGGGGGCTGACCCTCGCTGGCTCCCGGTCTATTTTTTTGTTTATTGGTTGCCTTTCATGCACTGATGACAGTGCCTTTCATACGCTAGCGAAAGCGCAGCGCTGCTATGCTGCATTCAGTAGCTGCATAATGATAATGCGCCGCGCGCGCGCCGCGATCGACGTACGCGCGCGTACGACGTACGCGCGTGCGCTGCATGGATATGATATGCGTCGGACGTGCTCGACTCGACTTTGCACGACGTCGCGTCCAGGCCACCATCATAATCCTTGCACAAATCTTCTGCAACTTTCGCCGGGATAGGCTGCGTTTTCATCAAGATTAATTTACGTAAGTCCGAGTAATCGTTTCATCTTCAGATAAGGTGTTTGTTACTAAATTAGTTGAACATCTGAATGTTTAATTTAATGATTCATACTGTGCGCCCTTCAATTCGTCGCGACCTTCGTATGGAATCGAGTAAGGTAAGTTCGCGAAGGATGACGGCACGGTGTTCTTGTGTTCCCCAAGCAACGTAACGGGGACTTTCCCGATCCCTCGGCGCGCCGGGCCGCGATGCCGATATGCCGATGGGCCGATGGGCCGATGGGTACCCGTGGCTCAACCAGAAAGCCGGTGGGCGGCGGCAAAAGTGATCAGTATCATCATGATCATACTTCGTTGGAAAGCTAAAATGGCCTTGCGCTAGCTACCACACAAGCAAGGGAGCAGGGGGGGAATTCTGGGCGCTAATGTGCTTTCGTACTCCTTTTCCTAACCCTAAGTACCCTAACCCTAACCCTAACGGCTACGTGTTAGGGAATCAATACTCAATAGGGTTAGGGTTAGGGTTAGGGTTAGGGTTAGGGTTAGGAAAAGGAGTACGAAAGCACATTAGCGCCGAATTCTGAAAATCCTAGGGAGTTACGAGTTGCCCCTTGCGCTCTACCACACAAGCAAGGGGGGGGGGGGGGGGGTGGGCATTCTGAAAATCCTAGGGACTAGGGAGTTACGAGTTGCCCTTGCGCTCTACCTACCACACAAGCAAGGGAGCAGGGGGGGCATTCTGAAAATCCTAGGGAGTTACGAGTCTCGACTTGAAAAGATAAGACTATTTGTATTCTGAAAGCAGACTTAACAAATCATGCATATTGAGCGTACAAGAAACGCGCATATCATAACGCGCAACCAATGACAAACTTTGTTTTATAACCAAATCCTGCATAAATGCATATCAATGTGAATCACACATCGTGAGAGACCCATATCTCTATGCATGCACGTGCGAGATTGCATTTGCAAATCAATCTCATAAACATTGTGCATTCTTTGTACAAGGAAGTCGCAGTATTTTGATGAGTTAACAAAATAACGAAGACCTAAACTAAACTGATAGCTTTATGAACTTTGTTTATAATGAAAATTAATTGTATTCGTCTAAAGTATAAATTTCATTTCATTTCATTTCATGTCTGAACATTTCATGTCTGAATTGTTCAGTTTACCAATCATAACAAATACACTAAAACATAATGATATCCAGCGTTCGAAATTGAAATCATATACACTGTCACTGTTGAATGATACTGAACAAATCAAATAATAATTGTTGGAAACTACACTATTGATACATCTCATAAACTATTTGGCTGTCGTAATTGGCCGACACAGTACTTACAGTAACCAATTATTTTACAGCTATATCACTTTTAAATAATGAATGTAATGTGATACAGTAAACTGTATCAACTAATAAGTAACGTGGAGAGGGTAGAACTAACTATAAGGTTTTTAAATTAACTGGTAAAGTAACTAAGTCAAAACAGCAAGCAAATCACAGCAGCAAACGGGAACATAAACTATATAGTAGAACGAATGGAGAACAGAAGTAAGCAAGTTGAAGTCTGGTTATGCACTGCTTTATTCAGGGCAATACTGCCAAATATATACACAAAATAACAAAAGATATAATCTGCAAATTAACCAAATGAGAACGTACCTACAACTAAAATGGACTAACCTTATTATTTAAAAGAACCAATAACAGATGAGATGATGATGGAATGTGATCATGTGATGATGAGGATGAGGAAAGGTGATCAAACACAATGTAAGAGGTATGTGGCATCCACATAAAGAGACAGTTAAAGACCGTGAGAAAGAGAGAGAGAGAGAGGAAGAGAAAAACTATAGAAGTGGCTAGCACGCCAGAGGGAAACAATAGAACAGAAATAGCAGTAGACATGAATGAGCTGATTGAGATAACTGAACATAATAGTAACAGATGTTGATAGAGAAGAATGGGATGAGCATAATAGAACAGAACTTGAACTAAATACCAATAGCAAGAGAACAAAGATAAATAACCAAGGGTAACCCAATGACAAAATAAAGACCCTACAGAAATTAATGTAATTTACAACCAAATAAGGTCTTTCTCTTGCACAGTAAACAATTAATTTTGTTTTGTTTCCGTGAAGGCCTATCAATAACATTAAAGGGTACCACCACCCAAAAATAATATTCTTATTAAAGAAAGGTAACATCTTTAGTATTCCATTCCATCAACAAGTTCACAAAAATATGTTTCCAGAAAGAAAAAATATATAATTGGAACGCATCACCATTCTAAAGCATGCGGTCTGAATTACGCAGACTGCTATGTGTGCGGTGAATTGCAATGCGTGCAGAGCGAACGAATCGCCCGGGAATCTATTGTTTACAAACGTGCTCGTGAATAGCTGCATTGGCGCACTCGCAAATTGTTGGCCCGTATGGAACCAGTAAATAGCAGTGGTTCCGTAAGTGGTGGAAATTAATTGCTTTGTTTATGAATTACACAACCTTTTGCAAAATGTTGGGTATCTATTTGATATCACAAAACGGTACCAAAACATATAATAATGTGTTGTTCTTTGCCTGGTGGTCCCCTTTAACAAGAATGAACATTTTGCAGTCTTTTGATTGAGTGGCAAAGATCGAAGAGGCCGAGAGCACATGAAAGATAACTTTCAAGCGTACTTTTTCAGTCATACGTCAGTTGACGCGCTCAATCTTTGTTATCACGCGCAACTACTCGCAATAAATGTAATTTATGTTCTTATTTTGTTACACTCATTGCGGTTTGATAATGTCCTTTTCATGTCATAATTACTATCGTAAATAGTGTGAGTGCATACATAATATAGCAGTTAAGACCGAGTTAGGACACCTCGGAGGCAGACTTAAAGGGGTAGTTTAGTTTTGGTAAGGCTGAACTTTAGTAGCCAAAACCTGCACAGTAACATTATAAACTAATAGCTATAACTCCACCATGCTCGAAAGGTATACAACATTACAAACGACTAAGTAAAAAGCCTGTTATCATTCAAAAAGAGCCATTAAAACACAAGAGGGCGCTTTTAAAAAATTCATTGGTTTCAACCATTTTTCATACAAAATTATGCATGTTTTGTTTTATTGATATAATGATTAAATAGCGAGATCATCAACAACTATTTAAAAAACGCTTTTAAAAATTTTAGAAAACGTGCAAGCATTTTTTTATTTTTTTATAAAAATCATCTAATTATTTGGGCCCCAAATAATTATAAGATCAGATATATTTATTGATATTTCAGCCGTTTCTGGGTTGATTTTGACCAAATAAAGTTTATTCTGCCATTAAAATTGCATGTTCTCTCAAATTCGACACTCAGTTTTTCATTACCTCACATAAAAATTGTGATGTGCAGCGCCCTCTCTACCAAAACTAAACTACCCCTTTAAGTTTTATCCTAAGTTGTGGCTTTCAGAATACAAATTTGCCTCATTTGCATACGTGTCTTAACTTTTAGCTCATTTGCATACGTGTCTTAACTTTTTAGCTCATTTGCATACGTGAGATCTATTTTTATTTATTTTTTGTTTCAATTGTTTGTTTTTTTCTCCAGATCGCATGTTGTGAAGTATATAGAGATTAAATTAAACTCTTGAAAGCGAGCTCACAGTCACAACATTTCTTGGTAGCAGCATGGAGCAGGAACAAGTCACGGTACTTAAGTTGACCAAAGAAGAGACTAAGTCCCTCAAAGATGGCGTCAACCTCCTGAACCGATCAGAGAACGATAAATATGTGATCTTCAAGGAGCCGGGAACAGAAGAGTTCAAAGCCTGTCGAAACAAATGCAAACACCAAGGGGGGACCTTCATCAAAGATATAGAAGATACAGGGGGCTGGTGAGTTAATGTAGATGATCATCCTCATAATATGCATTGCTCGTAATTAACTTTATTTCCCTTGTTGGCTTTGTTGCCCAGTCGGGCAAGTAAAATTAAGATTTTCTCAAAATCTAATGGCTAGAAACCTGAATTTGGTGGCCCACCAAAAGGAGTATTTTGACAATGTTGTTATTTGGTTGCCCTGGCCGATCGGGATAATATAATATATCATGTAGTGACATAAAGTGCACATTGCTGGAAACTTGCTGCAAAAGCGATGTGTTTCCCGAACCCACCCGATAGCAATATTATGTAACCTAACATAAGAATGTGTTTTGATCAATTTAATAATTTGTTATTGTCTTTCTTATTTTCAACATACTTGTGTAGTGTCATCAAGTGCACAAAACATGGCTGGAAGCTTGATGCAAAAACGATGCGTTACACTAACCCACCAGATAGCTTCAGGCAAGAGCAACTTGGTAAGATTATTTTAATTTACTCAACCTCAATTCATTAATCTTCACTAGCATAACTAATAAGCCAACATTTTACTTGAATATATCAAGGTTCTGTACAAATTTTTCTCTTTTTTTTGTTTTACTGTTTATATTAAAAAATCTCAACCCCCATTATTAATCAAAAGTGCCATTAAGGGCGATGTCATTTTCATGTAATTTGTCATTTTTGTTCAAATCCTGATTCAATGTGAACAGCATGAGATACCATTTTATGTTAACTTCACAAAATTATATTCACGATGTAATTTTTCAAAAATAATTATTCACCCCTTGACTACGGGAACCGGGTGGGTTGTGTACAAAGTCTATCCAGGGATTTCATAAACCTGACGTGAACGGGTTAAAATGAAACGCAACCTGTGTTCTTTATTAAGATTGTCAAATTTGTTGTTTGCAGTGCCGGAGGTCGACGATGAAGGCAGTATGTCATTGATTGAGCTCAAACCTCCGCAGCCGTGGGAAACTGACGCCAGAGAGAAGCAACCAATCGGAGTTGGTGAAGTAAAGGTAACTTTCACGGTTAATTGATTCATATTTCCTTTATTGTTAAAATCTCTCAGTTCTGTGTGCTGTACCGTACGGTTGGTAGGCCATGCATTTATTGTGTGCATGATATGCCATGGTCATGGATGATGAAAGGAAACCAACTTTCATGATCCATTCCACGAAGAACCGTGCAAATATGTGTTTGCAAAAATGTCCATGGTAACTTTATAAGCAATAATTTGCACTACTAATCATGTATGGGTCTTCAGAAGGACATTATTTGTGATTGACAAAGGAAAACAGCTGTACATTAAATACTGCTAACAATTTATAGGTCTGCAGTTGCAGACTAGTAATAGGTAGGGATGTTAGACGCACGCATTATGATCCTGAAATCGGGGAGATATGTGCAGTACAGTCATAAGGTTCAGAAACACACAATCTTTTAAAAAATCATTAAAAATCAATCTCAGCATGAATGAGCAAATTGAATAAGTATTACCGTAGTTTAGATTTATATTCCAATGTTGAGACCATTTTCTTCACAAGTAGAATGATACAAATTATCAAAATAGCGCAGTAAAGATGAGCTAAAATGCGGTCATTGAACCATCTGGTGTGTTTGACGCGTATCGTAGCGGCATGGCACCGCTCTCGGGCTACTCTGGGTAAAACTTCCAATGTTTACATCGAAATCTAAAAGTGATCCTGGGGCCTGATCATGCCGGATCTTCGGTATGCCATTCATAAATATACAGGCTGAATCAATGCGCGTTCCGTTACTTTCTTACCCCGCAACTTCATGTAGCCTTGCGCAATGAAAAAAAGTTTGTTATCTTAGCGATTTTTTTCATAAGAAAATTAACCTTTTTTGTGTTAGCGGATACTTGGAGATTGATTATCAATACGTTATCTATCTCTGAACCAAAAATGAAGAGATAAATCGTCCAGGATCATGTAAAGATAATCGTGAATTTCCGATGAAAAAAAATCAAGATCTGATTCCCCGACTCACCGCGAAGAGCCCTCCACGCTGTGCGTTAACCGAGCGGACGAACTAAAGTTTTTCCAGCCAGAAACCACTTTTACTTCATAAAAATGTATTTTTTCTCTGCAAAAGGTGTTTGACGTAAGTTTTTCATGATTTATCACTCCATTAATAAGTTCATAATCAATGTTTTTGACAGAAAACGACGTGAATATTTTGATTTTGCGTGCTCTGAAATCACGGGGAGTAAGAACAAACGAAGAAAGAGCGTGATGTCACCGTCTTGCACATAGGCCACGTGCGTTTCGAGCGGGGAATTTCCATGTGAAAATTCGGGGAATTGGCTCTTACACACTCCCTCTTACACACTCCCTCTTATATTGATTGAAATTCATCTCGTGGAGAAATATGAAGAAAAAAATAGATTTGATGGGGATATTGCATCAAAAGGGAGCAACACAGCGATGATATCGCTATTGCAAATGTAAGAATGCTATTCTGGTCATATCATTCAAGATCTAAGATAAATCCTGGACACTTTAGATACTTATTTTGTTGGACTTTTGAAGGGTTTTGTGGTGAATAATTTTTGATGGTTTTTGAAGAATTTTGTAGTCAATGATTTCTCCTTTTAAACAGTTCTTTTTCACTATTTTAAAATCAATCAGACATTAACATCATGTACTATAACCTCCAAATATGATTCCTGAACACTTAAGATACTTATCTTGATACTTTTCTTTGATGGAACTTTGTAGGATTTTGAAGTGAATAATATCTTTTTTTCTTTGTTTTTCTTTGTTTTTTATTGTTTGTTACCATGGCAACAGGACATTTGATGAAATTAGTTGTATCAAAATATTTGTTTGCCATTATTCCGGGATGAAAAAGGTGATATTTCATTTATTTTCTTTTATTTTCTTTGTTTTTGTTTCCATGGCAACGCTATTGATAATTTTAAGTTTGTATGGAATTTTTTTTTTGGAATTGAAGAAGAATCAACTAAGGATGTCATATTTCAATTTTCAACTGAAAAGAAGAATTATTTTTGGAGATATGGCACATCAAACTTAATTTGAAATTGTATACTGTATACTTTTTGTAACCCCCGGTGCCATGCTTCTACAGTGAAACCCTATACAAAATGTTCAGGAAACACCCCCCAAAAAAAATAATTTAAAAATCATATCTCGAGGACCGATTAATGTAAATACTACATTTTTTTTGCATCTTGAATGATAAATTCTGTTCTTCACAAAGACTGCAAAATTGTCCTAATATAATGCATTTGAATTTTCAGCCTAACATCCCTATCATAGGAGCAATAGTCTTCTTAACTGCAGACCCATGATAACATTTGTTTAAATTTCAAATATTTTCAAAACCTACTTTCCTATACTTTGTGAAGGAATTTACGGTTAAAACTATTAAATCTCTTTCATTTATCAAATATTCATTTTAGAGTGTTGGTTCCCTTTAAAAATAGCAGGGTTTGAAGCCAGTTTGGAAGTTGGTAAATAAATCCATACATATGCAGTTAGCAACATTTGGACTGGAATTCCTGATGAACTGAAAGATATAAACTTGTTGTAAATGTTATTTCTGTCAATTACTTTGGATATCTCTTAGAATTAGGTGAATGATTCTATCTTCAACTTTCTTCTCAAAGCGTTTAGATGCTGGCCTGCAGTAAGCGCTAAACAAATACGTTATATTATTATTATTGTAATTCTGTATGAAACCCTGCAAATATAAAGTAATAACTTCTGTAAATGTATATTTACACATGAAATTACAAAATGGTTCAAATCTTATTGTGCTTCAATTGTGAAAGAACTGGCCTTGATCAGTGCTCAGTCTTCGCTTTGCTGGTTCCCTTTTTAGCTCATCCGGCCCGAAGGGCCCGATGAGCTTATGCCATGGCGTGGCGTCCGTCCATCCGTCCTTCCGTCCGTCCGTCCGTCCACAGTTTTCAAAATGCTTCTTCTTCGTTATTTTTCAACCGATTTTGATTCTGATTGTTTCATATGATAGGGCTAGAAGGGGGATTTAAAACTTCTACACAGAATCGTGAAATTCATTATCTATGGTAATTTATGCAAATTTATTCGAAATCACAAAAAATGCTTCTTCTCCTTCATTTCTCGACCGATTTTGATTTGGTTTGCTTTATCTGGTAGAGCTAACTTTGGTACACTAAACTTCTACACAGAATTTTGAAATTTGTCTCCATTAATTAATTATGGTAATTTTTAATTTTTAATTTTTTTTAATTATTTTTTTTTATTAAAATTTTTTTTTTTTTTTCCCCCATGTCCCTTCCGGGGTGTCAAATTTATATTTTTTTCACTCTAATTTTTTTTTTTTATGTCCCTTCCAGGGCATTAAATGTTTATTTTTTGACCAGTTGAAAAGTGTACCACATGAAATTTGCAATATTTGATGTTGCGAGATGCCGGATGAGCGCTACGTCATTGATGTTCTGGTTACCAAATATTCTGTCAATGGTTATTAACTTTGAATTGTGGTATTTTTGTGAACAATATTTGTTTGGTTAAGTTTTATATAATTTGATTTTACCCAGTACTGAGCCTCTACAGCGGTTTTGTTTGTTTAATTCTGCTGAATTGGGACACCCCCCGTTCCACTTCATTGCTGTATTTATTGTTGTGATTTCGGAAAAAAAACAAACAAACAAGTGTGCTTCTATGCACTTGAATACATATCGTTAGTAGCTTTGAAGGTTGTTTTATTGTGTCCATCTATTTATGTTATGTCTCTGCGCCACAGGAGGGCCAAGGTATTCAATTATTAACAGGGAGTGTCCGGGGCTTACAAATCATCCGATCTAGTTTTGTTGATGGGTCAATTTTCTTTATTTGTATGTAAGTTAAAAGAAGTGCCGAGTTATTACTTCGTTTCATTTTACTAAATGTTTGAACGCTATCTCTAAAAGTTTTCAAAGCATTTTGTTTTTGTTTGTTTTTTACATTTAAACATTACAAATGCTAAACATTGAAACATTTTAATGGGATCTAGTAGCGTATCCAGTGGATGATTTATCATCTGAGCACTTCAATGGTAAATATCTTTTTAATGAAAGGGAAATTTTAAAAACTAAAACCTGTCACATGATGCTTCTAATTGGTAATAAGAATTTAATAAAGAAAGAAAACAAAATGTTTATAACGAAAGAGAAATTTGGAATACTGAAGCATGTTCCATGTTCCATGCTTCTATTGGTAGTACATTCACAAATTCAACATGGTATGTGAGAACCGCTAGAGTTCTTAGTAAGTATTGTGGATTTTGAAAATGTTACTACATGTAGATCCCTTCAAGACTATGGAAACAACATTTTGCTTGGGTTTCATTGCCCTTTAAAGGGATAGTTGAGTTTTGGTAGAGAGGGCGCTAGACTACGTATTTTTTTGTGAGGTAATGAAAAACTGAGTGTAAAATTTGAAAGAGCATAATATTTAAATAATAAAATCATCTTTGTTTGATCAAAATCGGTTCAGAGACGGCTGAAATATCCATAAATATAACAATTTGTATTAAAGCTGGGGCCCCAGGTTTTATTCTGAGAATTTTGAACCAGCCGTTAAAAATTCAAAAAAATGCTTCCTCTTTTCAAAAAGTTACAAAATAGCCTTTTTAGGTATTTAAATAGTTTTTGGTTATTTTTCTATCTAATCACTATTTCAACAAAACATCACATGCACAATATTTTATTCAAAATGGTTGAAAAACTCACATGCATCAAACAATAAAATCTATAATAGAAACTGATTCCTTGTATCAATGAGCTTTTAGGTGTGATCAATTCAAATAACCTGGACATTCAAACTTTTAATGCTAGGTTGTTAAGTAATTATTGATTTTATTTGTGTATTTGTGTATGTTGTATATTTAGTTATGTGTTTGCATGTGTGTATCTCCTTCTTCTATTCTTATGATTACACATTGTTCCAAAGATCTGATACTATACTTTTTAAATTAACATGTAGCAATTTTGAATTTGCATTCTTTCATAATACTACGTACTCATTATTATAATGTCTAATGAATATCAATTAACTCCAGATGAAATAAAACCCAAATTAAATGCATGCCCTAATAATTCATTTTCTTTAATACATTTTAATTGTAGAAGTTTAAATAGAAATTATTTTGAAATTGAAAATTTATTGTGTTCATTGGATTTTGCTTTTTATATTATTGGCCTTTCAGAAACATGGATAAAAACTGATATGTCACCAAATACTATCTTTAACGATTATAAATATGTTGGTTTAGGCCGAAGTGAAAAGCAAGGTGGTGGAATAGGATTTGGTATAAAAAGTAATATTGAATATCAAATAAGGGATGATTTGAATGTGTTTAATAATATTTGTGAAAGTTGTTTTATTGAAATTCCTAAAGCTGATAAAAATATGATTCTAGGCATTTTTTATAGACCACCAGAGAACTCAGTAATTCAATTTATACATGTTATTAAAGAAATAATGTTAAAAATAAGTGTAGAGCATAAAGATTGTATATTCATGGGCGATTATAATATTGACATTCAGAAAATTGATCAGTTGAATTATGTAAATGAGTTCTTAGACACTATGTCATCATTTTCTTTTCACCCACTCATTACATCTCCAACTAGAATTACACAAACAACGGCTACATTGATTGATAATATGTTTGTGAATAATTCTAATGATTTAATCTCTGGTTCTATTATTTGTGATATTTCTGATCATTTTCCAATATTTTCTTTGTTTGATTATTCATTACCTTGTAATACTAATAGAAAACACTTTAAAAGACAAATTAATGACAGCAATGTAAGTAAGTTCCTGGCCAAATTATTAAATGTTAATTTTTCGTTTATAATTTCAAATAGAAATGATGACCCTAATGAATTGTATGATAATTTTATGAAAGTTATTCTTGAAATATACGATCAATGTTTTCCAGTTAAAGAGGTAAACACTTCTCATAAAAAGAATCAATGGTTTAATGTACACTTAAAACGAATGTATAGAAAGAAAAATAGGTTGTATAAAAAATATCTTAGAAAACCCACTGAGAAAAATAAAAGTAATTATAAAACTTTTAAAAATAAATATGTTAATGATGTTAAAAAAGAAAAAAGGAATTATTATACTCAGAAATGTAATGCAGTTAAAAATAATTTAGGTAAGACTTGGAAAATGATAAATGACCTTTTAGATAATAAAAGAGGAAATCATTTTGATGCTGATAATATTGAATTTTGTGAGAATGGTAATATAATTAATGATAAAAATGACATTGTAAATGGAATCAATGAATATTTTATTAATGTAGGACAAACTTTGAGTAATGTGAATGTACAACCTATGGACAATATGTATATGAAATATTATAAAGAGGAACCCCTCCAGTCTACCCTATTTTTAAAGCCAGTTACTGAAAAGGAAATAATAGAAATTGCATGCTCTTTGAAAAGTGGTAAATCCCCTGGAATTGATTCTATTGATAATTATGTCGTTAAATTAGCTATTCATTTATTGTGTAAACCCCTTTGTCACATTTTTTATTTGTGTTTTCAAAAAGGCATTTTTCCAATTAGTTGTAAAATATCACAAGTTATTCCTGTACATAAAGGCGGAGCAAAAAATGTATACTATAATTATAGACCAATATCACTATTAACATGTTTTTCTAAGATATTAGAAAAATGTATTTATACTAGATTGATTAATTTCTTTGACATGCATCATATTTTGTATAATAAACAATTTGGATTTCATGAAAAACATTCAACAACACATGCTTTGATAGATTCTGTGAATAATATAATAAATGCTTTTGATAAAAATGATATAACTATTGGGGTTTTTATTGATTTGAAAAAAGCTTTTGATTGTATAGACCACAATATTCTTTTAAATAAATTGTCTTTCTATGGAATACGGGGAATTTCTTTAAATTTAATTAGTAGCTACCTAAGTAATCGCAAGCAATGTGTAATGTTCAATTCAACTCAATCTCAATTTAAAAGTGTATTCTGTGGCGTCCCCCAAGGATCAATTTTAGGACCTTTATTTCTTATATATATTAATGACCTTAATTTGTGTTCCGATTTATTGCAATTTGTCCTTTTTGCAGATGATACAAATATATTTTTTAGTCATAGAGATTTAAATTGTTTGAAAACCACAATGAATATTGAATTAAACAAAGTTAATGAATGGTTTTTATATAATAAGTTAGTGTTAAATATTCAGAAAAAAAATGTATGGTATTTGGTAAAAAGACTAATGATAAACAATCTGTCCAGATATATATTAATGATGTTGAAATACAAAGGGTTGAAACTGTTAAGTTTCTTGGCATTTATATCTAGATGATAATTATGAAATGGAAAAGTCAGGTTAATAAGTTGTGTAATCAGGTTTCAAGAAATATTGGTGTTATAAATAGATTGTCTGAATTTATACCACAAACTATATTATTAACTTTATATAATACTCTTATATTGTGTCATTTAAATTATGGAATTTCAATATGGGGATCTGCAAATAATTATTTATTAAATAGAATATTAATATTACAGAAACGTTGTGTACGTATAATATCTAAATCTGGTTTTAGAGCACATACTGCCCCTCTATTTAAAGGGACTTAGTAACATTGTCCAAATCCTCAAAATAAAATTTTAATTCTAGTGGTTCCTTTATACCTTGTTGTATTCGTATTAACAATAAAATCATGGGACAGCTTTCGGTTTTTCAAATTTCCCTTTCATTACAAAGATATGTATGATTGAAGTATTCAGATAAGAAAATCTCCGGGCGAGATTTTCATCCCTGTACAAGGTGAATGCAGTGAGTTGGTGAATATCACCCAATATCACTTTGCATTTTCGCTCATTACTTGGCCATACATTGTCCATTTGACTTGAAATTTTCACACAATACCCTGTGGACATATGAGATAACAACAATATACATTGTATCAACCATTCATCAGTTTTTGCACATCTCAACAAAGTTACTAGATCCCTTTAAGAAATTTAAAATCTTGCCTGTACATGCACTGTATAATTATAATGTCGGTATGTATTTATATTTTAATGATTTATTACCAACAAATTTCCATTCATTCTTTGATAGAAATAGTGACATTCATTCCTACAATACTAGAGGAAAGTTAAATTATCGTGTTATATATGGTCAATCTTCACTCTCACGTACATTAATATCATACAATGGTCCACTGCTGTGGAACAGTTTACCTGAAAATATTAAGAATTCTAAATCGCTGAATATATTTAAATTTACATTTAAAGAGTACATTTTTAATAATCTTTAGCATTTCATGCTTCATTATTATTTCCTATCTTTGTGAAATATGTTAATATTAACGTTATTTTTCTTCCTTATCACTTGACTATTATTTCAGTTTTAAATATTCAGGGGTTATGCTTATAAGTCATTTGTGACTTTTTATAATCCCCACATTTACATAATGTAAGTGCAATGTTGTGTTTTCTTTGTTTACTCTTCTGTTATACTTGTGTTATGTGTTATGCTATATTGTTTTAATTCAATTGTATGTACATATGTTCATGTTTTTTTAATGCAAATGTGGAATAAATTCAATTCATTCATTCATTCAAACCGATGAGTGTTTAGAGAGCGCCCTCTTACGTTTTAACGGCTCTTTTTGAATGATAACATGATCTTTACTACGTCATTTGTAATTTTGTGTTCCTTTCTAGTTATAACTATTAGTTTGTAATGTAATGATGCAGGTTTCAAATGGTTACTAAAATTCAGTTTCACCAAAACTGTACTCTCCTTACCAGAACTCAACTATCCCTTTAAATTGTCCATTGAACTTTCAATGCCGCTGATCTTTTCTTTCACTATATCAAGCCTCCACACAAACTTTTTTTTCTTTCTGCATGCCCATTCGGGCAAGTGCATAATTAATTTTCAAATGTTACTTGCCGGGAAAAACAATGTGAACAATCCGCTTCGGGTTTATGTCAGGTTTATAAAGCTTCTGACTACTTGAGCAATGATGAATTAAGGGGTTTCTGGGAAGAACGCCGTCGTAGGGTTTTCTATAGCTCAGTCGGCAGAGCACCGGTTTAGCAATCCGGAGGTCTCGGGTTCGAATCCCGTTGGAATCCCATTTTTCTTTGCTCACTTTTAATCACAATATATTCTTGGTCAGTTTCCCTATATGTTTGAATTAAAATATAATTGAGATAGGTAGCTTGATCTGCTTTGCAAATTTCTAACTTGTAGATCTAGAAGAGCTTTGCATCTAAGGAATTTTTTTTCTTCTCTTGATTGAACAGAAAATGTAGTTGCCCGATTGGGCAACCAAACTTAACAGTTTTTGAAATTGTACTTGCATGACAGCAATTTTGACTTGCACTGGACAATAGTGCAAGTGTCAAGCCCTGCGGGGCTGAACTAACAAGTCAGGAGAAAGATCTTGTATTGAAAATTACCGGCCCATTTCATTGCTCTCAATTATTTCAAAAATATTAGAAAAATGTGTACAGAAACACCTTTATTCATTTTTATGTGCTACCAATTTCTTAAGCGAAAAGCAATTTGGCTTCCGACCTGCCCACTCATGCGAATGCGCTCTTTTGTGCATGGTCGATGACTGGGCCGCCGAGGTAGACAAAGGTCTATTTTGTGGGTTGGCATTCATTGATATGCGTAAAGCATTTGACTCTGTCAATCACGATATTCTGTTGAGAAAGCTTGCTCTGTGTGGTTGTTCAGAAAACGCACTCGATTGGTTTAGGTCTTATCTTTGTTGTAGAGAACAATTTACTGAAGTAGGAGGTAAGAAATCACAAACAAGAAAAACCTCATCCGGGGTTCCGCAAGGCTCCGTACTTGGACCCCTCCTATTTACAATATATATTAATGACTTGCCAACCAGTGTTAAAACTGGTAAAGTATATATGTTTGCCGATGATGCAACACTCTTTGTAAGTGGATCATCACTTGAATCTGTCGAGACTCAGTTAAACGATGCTATGAAAGAAGTTTTTGATCAACAAAACATAATAGATTGGTATTGAATGTTAAAAAAACGAAAGTAATGCTTCTTAGCTCGAGGCAAAGACTATCTACTGTACAGGATCTTCGGTATGCCATTCATAAATATACAGGCTGAATCAATGCGCGTTCCGTTACTTTCTTACCCCGCAACTTCATGTAGCCTTGCGCAATGAAAAAAAGTTCGTTATCTTAGCGATTTTTTTCATAAGAAAATTAACCTTTTTTGTGTTAGCGGATACTTGGAGATTGATTATCAATACGTTATCTATCTCTGAACCAAAAATGAAGAGATAAATCGTCCAGGATCATGTAAAGATAATCGTGAATTTCCGATGAAAAAAATCAAGATCTGATTCCCCGACTCACCGCGAAGAGCCCTCCACGCTGTGCGTTAACCGAGCGGACGAACTAAAGTTTTTCCAGCCAGAAACCACTTTTACTTCATAAAAATGTATTTTTTCTCTGCAAAAGGTGTTTGACGTAAGTTTTTCATGATTTATCACTCCATTAATAAGTTCATAATCAATGTTTTTGACAGAAAACGACGTGAATATTTTGATTTTGCGTGCTCTGAAATCACGGGGAGTAAGAACAAACGAAGAAAGAGCGTGATGTCACCGTCTTGCACATAGGCCACGTGCGTTGCGAGCGGGGAATTGGGTCTTACGATTCGCGTACACACTCCCTCTTATATTGATTGAAATTCATCTCGTGGAGAAATATAAAGAAAAAAATAGATTTGATGGGGATATTGCATCAAAAGGGAGCAACACAGCGATGATATCGCTATTGCAAATGTAAGAATGCTATTCTGGTCATATCATTCAAGATCTAAGATAAATCCTGGACACTTTAGATACTTATTTTGTTGGACTTTTGAAGGGTTTTGTGGTGAATAATTTTTGATGGTTTTTGAAGAATTTTGTAGTCAATGATTTCTCCTTTTAAACAGTTCTTTTTCACTATTTTAAAATCAATCAGACATTAAAGGGGTAGTCCGGGCCTGATAAAACCATTCGTTATTTGAATAAGCAGAATAAGAGGCATAATTGCTGAAAATTTGATCAAAATCGGACAAGAAACACGGGAGTTATACCGATTTGAACATCATGTAGTATTGAGCGATCGTTTCAAAATTGCCGCCATATGCAACATCATTGACGAGCAACTCGCCATGCCTTTAGTACATGAAAATACACTTATTTCTCATTTTCGTTGCTAAAAATTAATTTTTCTCTGCTTGTTTTCACGAATTCATAGAATAATATCGATGGGCCAACCTCTTTGGAATTTGTAAGCTCATAAATTTGCTTTGTTATTAAGAAAATTTAATTTTTTTTAAATTTCCATGTAGAAGTCAAAATGGCTGCAGCTCGCAAGTGACGTCACGATCGATAGCAGTTGCGAACGATACTAAAAATCGGAGCAAAGTTCATCCTGTCATAACTTTTTTATTGCTCCACCGTTTTGGCTCAGATTTTCGATCATGATTCTTCATATTCACTTCATTTTATAGCAAACATCACATTTCTGGGGTGGAATTCCCCTTTAACATCATGTACTATAACCTCCAAATATGATTCCTGAACACTTAAGATACTTATCTTGATACTTATCTTTGATGGAACTTTGTAGGATTTTGAAGTGAATAATATCTTTTTTTCTTTGTTTTTCTTTGTTTTTTATTGTTTGTTACCATGGCAACAGGACATTTGATGAAATTAGTTGTATCAAAATATTTGTTTGCCATTATTCCGGGATGAAAAAGGTGATATTTCATTTATTTTCTTTTATTTTCTTTGTTTTTGTTTCCATGGCAACGCTATTGATAATTTTAAGTTTGTATGGAATTTTTTTTTTGGAATTGAAGAAGAATCAACTAAGGATGTCATATTTCAATTTTCAACTGAAAACAAGAATTATTTTTGGAGATATGGCACATCAAACTTAATTTGAAATTGTATACTGTATACTTTTTGTAACCCCCGGTGCCATGCTTCTACAGTGAAACCCTATACAAAATGTTCAGGAAACACCCCCCAAAAAAAAAAATTTTAAAATCATATCTCGAGGACCGATTAATGTAAATACTACATTTTTTTTGCATCTTGAATGATAAATTCTGTTCTTCACAAAGACTGCAAAATTGTCCTAATATAATGCATTTGAATTTTCAGCCTAACATCCCTATCATAGGAGCAATAGTCTTCTTAACTGCAGACCCATGATAACATTTGTTTAAATTTCAAATATTTTCAAAACCTACTTTCCTATACTTTGTGAAGGAATTTACGGTTAAAACTATTAAATCTCTTTCATTTATCAAATATTCATTTTAGAGTGTTGGTTCCCTTTAAAAATAGCAGGGTTTGAAGCCAGTTTGGAAGTTGGTAAATAAATCCATACATATGCAGTTAGCAACATTTGGACTGGAATTCCTGATGAACTGAAAGATATAAACTTGTTGTAAATGTTATTTCTGTCAATTACTTTGGATATCTCTTAGAATTAGGTGAATGATTCTATCTTCAACTTTCTTCTCAAAGCGTTTAGATGCTGGCCTGCAGTAAGCGCTAAACAAATACGTTATATTATTATTATTGTAATTCTGTATGAAACCCTGCAAATATAAAGTAATAACTTCTGTAAATGTATATTTACACATGAAATTACAAAATGGTTCAAATCTTATTGTGCTTCAATTGTGAAAGAACTGGCCTTGATCAGTGCTCAGTCTTCGCTTTGCTGGTTCCCTTTTTAGCTCATCCGGCCCGAAGGGCCCGATGAGCTTATGCCATGGCGTGGCGTCCGTCCATCCGTCCTTCCGTCCGTCCGTCCGTCCACAGTTTTCAAAATGCTTCTTCTTCGTTATTTTTCAACCGATTTTGATTCTGATTGTTTCATATGATAGGGCTAGAAGGGGGATTTAAAACTTCTACATATCGTTAGTAGCTTTGAAGGTTGTTTTATTGTGTCCATCTATTTATGTTATGTCTCTGCGCCACAGGAGGGCCAAGGTATTCAATTATTAACAGGGAGTGTCCGGGGCTTACAATTCATCCGATCTAGTTTTGTTGATGGGTCAATTTTCTTTATTTGTATGTAAGTTAAAAGAAGTGCCAAGTTATTCCTTCGGTTTATTTTACTAAATGTTTGAACGCTATCTCTAAAAGTTTTCAAAACATTTTGTTTTTGTTTGTTTTTTACATTTAAACATTACAAATGCTAAACATTGAAACATTTGAATGGGATCTAGTACTAGCGTATCCAGTGGATGGTTTATCATCTGAGCACTTCAATGGTAAATATCTTTTTAATGAAAGGGAAATTTTAAAAACTAAAACCTGTCACATGATGCTTCTAATTGGTAATAAGAATTTAATAAAGAAAGAAAACAAAATGTTTATAACGAAAGAGAAATTTGGAATACTGAAGCATGTTCCATGTTCCATGCTTCTATTGGTAGTACATTCACAAATTCAACATGGTATGTGAGAACCGCTAGAGTTCTTAGTAAGTATTGTGGATTTTGGAAATGTTACTACATCCCATTGAAATCCAGACAAATTGTTGTATGCAGTATAAGACACTAAATATAATGAATAGTCTCTGAAAATTTGAGCACAATCGGTCAAGAAATAAGAAAACTATGGCTCTTTGAAAAGAGCCATGTATTTCTTCGAGTGACTCAAATTGGCAACGCACTCTGGCAAAGTTGTGGACAACTCCCCATACATTTTGTACACAAAATTTCAGTTTTGTTCAATTTTCTCAAAATTTATGTTTACCCTTCGTTCGAGTTCAACATATGTTTTGTAGAATGCTTTTATACATAACATATCATGAGTTGGGGGAATGGAAAAATGTGACTATGAAGAAAACTGTAAAAATGGGAACATTTGTGTACAAAACATATGGGGAGTTGTCCACACACTTATCAGAGTGCGTTGGCAATTTGAGTTCCCCATAGGAATAAATGGACATCTTCAAAGAGCCATAGTTTTCTTGTTTCTTACCCGATTATGCTCTAACTTTCAGAGATTATTCTTCTTAATCTCTTCAAAACTATGGAAACAACATTTTGCTTGGGTTTCATTGCCCTTTAAAGGGATAGTTGAGTTTTGGTAGAGAGGGCGCTAGACTACGTATTTTTTTGTGAGGTAATGAAAAACTGAGTGTAAAATTTGAAAGAGCATAATATTTAAATAATAAAATCATCTTTGTTTGATCAAAATCGGTTCAGAGACGGCTGAAATATCCATAAATTAATAACAATTTGTAATAAAGCTGGGGCCCCAGGTTTTATTAGAGAATTTTGAACCAGCCGTTAAAAATTCAAAAAAATGCTTCCTCTTTTCAAAAAGTTACAAAATAGCCTTTTTAGGTATTTAAATAGTTGTTGGTTATTTCTCTAACAAAACATCACATGCACAATATTTTATTCAAAATGGTTGAAACCGATGAGTGTTTAGAGAGCGCCCTCTTACGTTTTAACGGCTCTTTTTGAATGATAACATGATCTTTACTACGTCATTTGTAATTTTGTGTTCCTTTCTAGTTATAACTATTAGTTTGTAATGTAATGATGCAGGTTTCAAATGGTTACTAAAATTCAGTTTCACCAAAACTGTACTCTCACCAGAACTCAACTATCCCTTTAAATTGTCAAGCCTCCGCACTAACTTTTTTTTTTCTGCATGCACATTCGGGCAAGTGCATAATTAATTTTCAAATGTTACTTCCCGGGAAAAACAATGTGAACAAAATATAATTGAGATAGGTAGCTTGATCTGCTTTGCAAATTTCTTACTTGTATCTAGAAGAGCTTTTGCATCTAAGGAATTTTTTTTCTTCTCGTGATTGAACAGAAAATGTAGTTGCCTGAAAAAACTACTGGCCCGAAAAAAATAAGGAAAAACAAAAGTAAAATGAATACAATAACCATATGAATAGTTTCAGGGTACTAGGCAATACTTTTTATTTTTCATTCCCCTTTGTTTCATTGTAAGATGAATTAAATAAACTTGAATTAGGATGAATGTGTGTGTGTCATGTCTTTTTATTCATTGTCTTCATCAAAAAATCACAGCGATTGAATACACACGAATGAAAATTTCACTTCCAGTCATACATAGTCAGGGTCTAGGTGACAAAACAAAAATGGTAGAAAAAGAGAAAATTCAATTTGACCTCAAAATTCTGTGCAGTGTTGTCTGAACACCTTTAATAGACAAAATACATATTTTAAAATTGTGATATATAGTAGTAATATATGAATATTCATGAGCAGCATATATTCATGATGCTCATAAGATATGCAAAATACGCAAAATAACTAAAATTACTGACAACGATTATTAATATGAAACTTTTTTTTATAACAACTGGTTAGAAAATGAGTACTGCTGCTCAAGAATGTATGAATATTCATTAGCAGCAGTGTTACTTGCTCAATTAACTTGCAACTTTTTAACTAACCAATATTTTGTATGTGAGAAAAGGGTATAAGTTGCTGAATGCTACATTTAAAAGCAAGCTCTTGTCATGCCCTAGACAGGACTAAACATGACTACAGGGTATCAAAGGGTATTTTTTATTTTTATTTTTTTGGTGGCCCCGGGCCATCGGGCCTATGCTAATTTTGAGCATTGCATACTCACATATGTGACCTTACACCACAAAACGACCAATAAGTCGGGAAAACTGATTAAGTGCTGATTTTCATTTAACATTAAAATAGAAGTCATTACCTTTAAAATGGTATATAATTTGGTATATATTTGGACTAAGCAAACCCTTTCAAAATGAATGCCAAAGATTTGGAATATATGGCTGAAGCATTTTTAAAATAAGGGAGAAACGGGCCGCTTAAAAGATCAGTGTCCATTCAAGAGCTGTACTAAGATCACATTTATTAAATGAAAAATCATATTTAAACATGATTTCTGACGCTCAAAAGTTGACAGGAGGTAGATTAAGATATGCTTATTCAGGAAATACCAAAATCCTAATTCTCATATTTTTGACAAAATTTGACTATTTTAGCTAATAAAAAAGAAACTACCACAGCGACATAACGGTCGTTTTGTGGTGTAAGGTCACATATAATAACATTTTCTTTGTCAATGTCCTCCTCTGGCAGGTCACCTACTTCACCCATGCATGCATGGAGCTGAATCTAGGGGGTACCATCATGTTCACCGACCCCTGGCTCACTGGCCCAGCGTTTGCCAGGGGCTGGTGGTTGATGCATGAGCCGCCTGCAGACTGGCTGGATCGACTGTCAAAGGCAGACTTCATCTACATCAGTCATGTCCACTCTGATCATTTGAGGTATTAAAATGTTCCCATCTATAGAGTTAATACAGGACCCACCAGGTTCTTGTAGCTACCAATTGGTTAACCAATTCATGATGATTTGATTTTGCTGTAACATGTATTTTCCATAGACCGTATACAGAGTATTTGGGGGACCAGTCCTGAATGGGTTAACACTAAACCTGCTTCTGATGACTTAAAGGGACTACAGCGTCTAGATGGCCTTATTTTCACAATTCGGCTCTCTATACGTAATTTTTCCTGAAGAAAAAGAAATTGGCAGTCATTTCTCATGAAAACAGTCAATTATGGGGTAATTAGTAAATATCTAATTGTCCTGGGAATGCCCCCTTTTTAAATCGCTGCCGATTCTGGACCCTAAATGTGGGTGGGGCGTAAATTGGCTGCTAAATGAGATTTTGCATCAGAAAATTAGTCTTCAATCACTACTGTGTTTATTTTCATGGATTTTTTTTCGGCAGACCAATTTTACAAGTCATCAACTATGGAATAAGTGCCAAAGTATGTTGTATTCTTTAGGTCCTTTAAAGCTATTGTAGTGTACTTGCCGTAGAACATTACAAAGACAGTAAAGCCCAGAAAACATCATTTAAAAACTGAATTGTATAGGAAATAATGTCCAGATTTATAGTTCTGCAATGATGTTTATTCAATACGATTGTGAAATATTAGCAAAATTTAGCTGAATCCTGTTGTTATTAGACAATTATGCTACATTTTGGTTCTGTTTCTGGAAATATAGTAAATATATGAATAAATAAATAGATGAATAAATAAATAAATACATGAATAAATAAATGAACAGTCATGTTACTTTGTATGGTGCACGGTTCAGCTATAGCCCCCCAAATGCCAAAAAGAGCCCACTCAATATAATGTTTACAAACCTGTTTATAATTTGCATTAAGTTCTATGCAAAACAACTTTCAGAGTGCTCTTTTTTTGTTGGTGTCTTTAAAAAGTGAATTAATTTTTTTTGTTTTCCCCTGGGACAGTTACCCAACCCTGGAGCTTCTCTCAGCCAGAAACCCTGACATCCCCATCTATGTGGGGGACACTTCCATGCCCGTCTTCTGCAAGCTCAAACAGAGCGGCGTCAAACTCAACAACATCAACGTTCTCAAGTTCGGCAAGTGGCACGAAGTAAGTTGTGTTAGACTTAACCAGTAAATAAATAAGTTTGTTGACAAGTAAGTATTACTAAGTAATAAGTAATCAACAATTAAGTTGATAAAATGTAAAAATATTATTTTTGAGGTAAGTTGTGTTGCAGAAACAGTGCTTGAAATTAGCACAGGCCAGCTGGCCTAGGGCAACTAAAATATTAGCTTTGGTCGACCAAAATTTCATCATGGCCCTATTTTAACCAGAGTTTATACACTCATGCACCAAGCATGTGTACCAACACACAGGGCAGCATAATGCACGTTCAGTATACACATTGACAAGTGCACAGATAATTTGGCTTGTTTTAGAATTCACGCTTACCAAATTAAGCGCGAAATCGGCTCAAATGAATGTACCGCAAATATTACCACAATACATTTACAGTATGAAAAGAACTGTTCCTTAGGAACAGTGGCTTAGCTACAAGAGTGGTGGGAAGGGGGGGGGGGGGGGCGGGCATGGGCCTGTGCACAACCCCCCCCCCCCCCCCCCGATCATTTTAATTTGGAAAAAAACAAAAACATAAGTGGAACATTTTTTTAAAAAACAAGAAAGCCATTTTAGGCCAATCAGTCCCACCACGCTATGGCCACTGCTTAGGATTGCCCTTGAAACAATTTGTATGACATATTTTGTTCTTCCCACAGATTAATAAGGACACACGCTTCATGATTATGATGGATGGCGTACACCCTGACATGGACACCTGTATCCTTATTGATTACAAAGGTAAATAATTATATCATCGATTAAGAAAGAGAAGGTCTCTAAGTCGATTGTTGTGATAGTAATAATGATACTATAGCACATTTATATTGCAATAATTCAGGGTTTCCTAGTGCTGTAGCATTATTATTTCCCTTTGCAATCATCTTTGTAGTTGGGGCGTCCTGTAGAAACCCAATTTATCTCTCTTTTACTTTTTGATGATTATTATTCCCTGAATATATAAGCAAATTGGCCCAGACCAAGCAGCAAACCAAGCAGCAAACATTTTATGAATTATTTACTCTACATCGAGAAAGTAGAGAAGTTTATTGCGTCTAGGAAAAATAAATTACATGTGCATCAAGCCAAATGGACCAAATTGCACGGTCTTATGAAGGTGTAATGTGAATGCCAGTGATGTTTTTTAACACCTTTTGTAAATTTACAAGCCCACCAGTTCATATTTCTTTTGGTTGTTTGTTTATTTTGCCTTATGTTGCCTTTTGATGAAGGCCTGCTTACGTTTTATTATGTTTTTTTTCTTTTACCTTTGTGTTTTTCCTTTAAATAATTAAGATTTATTTTAAGTTAAAATAAGCTCATGGTCATCAGCTTTACAAAATTAAAATGATCTATACTTGTTGTGTATTCACATAGAGAGTAGGTTGTATTGTATTAATACACTAGGCATTCATGTAGGTATTTGGATGGGTTGATAAGTCGGTGTGCATGTACCGCATAGCTCAGGTAGTCTGGGGACGCGCATTCCAAAGAATTTTTTGTTATTGATTAAAATAAGAATGTGTGTATTGGATGTACTATGGCATGTATACGGCAGTGTCACCTGCACTCTTGACTGCTCATGGAGTAATGCCATTTCTGTTTATTTGACTTTAAAGATGATCCTTACTATTGTGAGGTTAATTTTATATTTACATGTGATTTAGTTGATTATGATTACATGATTAATGTATGATTATGTCATTCATGTGAATGATCAACATTGATGTTTATGATATGATATTGTTTGATTATGGATCAATAAAAAGAATTGAAAACAAAAACAATTAGCCCAGATTCACAAAGGAGGTTTGTGTAAACCAAGGTCTACATCTATGGAGTGCCATTTGTAAACTGATGGAGAAAGAATGTAAATTCCTTACTTGTTAACAATGTTGATACAACACATTTAATAAAGGCACCAAATAAATGTTTGTCTTCTCAGATGGTGAACTTTGCTGGTTAGCAAGTAAAACAATTTTAGTTTCTAATGATTGTATGACTGTTAAGTCATATTAGAAATTAGAAATTGTTTTACTTGTCTACGAGCAGCACTCTATAGATGTAGACCATCGTTTAACACTTTGTCCGCTGTGCAGTAGATCCGGCCATCGGCAGATTATTTTAGGCGCGCGCGCGCCGCACGCATTGTTGTCTGTGACTAGAGTCGAACAAAGCGGGCCGCTGTTTGTGACTTGAGTCGAACAAAGCGCTCAAAGAGTTAAACCATGGTTTACACAAACCTCCTTTGTGAATTCAGCCCATTGGCTTTAATATGGAAAGCTCAAACCTACAGAGTGGTATGCACATCTCAATTTTGCCAAACATCACCATTCTCACTCTCACTAGACTATATGTTACTGGCTGTAGCAAAACCCTGCACTTGTCGGTAAAAATCAAAATGTAGATTTTTAAACCATTAGAAAGGCCTCATCACACAAGCTTTCATTTCATGCTTTGTTCTAAATAAATGGTCAATAATTGGCAAAGGTGATTGTTTCAATTTTACAATCATAGGTCTTTTACACACATTGTGTGAACTTAAAATGCCCATTTCTTCTAAACATGAATTACCGACAAGTGCCGGGTTTTGCTATAGCGGGTCACATAATATATAACCGGCAGCTTTAATTGCAACTATGTTTGAAAATTGAAAACCTTTTGAAATATTGCTTTTTGCAACCAAACTCCTCTGTCTAATCATTGTAATGAATCATGTCAGGAAGTTAGATAGTGGGTTTAATATCTTGTTAGGGTCCCCTTCATAATGTGATCTATTTTATGATAGAGTAGTAAATGTGATGTTTAATGTATGTTTCTGTCTTTTTATTTGCTAGCTAGATACAGTAAACATACCTGTATTAACCCATTCATAAAGGAAACCTTGTGTACCATATATAGTAACTATGGGAATAGATATAGATACATATTTTGTTTGCAGTTAAATAAATAAACAGACAATACAAAATAAGTAATGAGGTGACACATACTGTACATGTAATGCAGCAATATATACATGTAGTAATAGTTATTATAGTGTATGTGCTAGTACTTGGCAAACTTGAATAATGCGATGACTAAATTACCTTAAATGGACATTTGCAATCCAATGTATCATACTTGTCTCATAATGGGTGTGGTGATAATACGTGAATATGAATTAATTAAGTTTTATGATGCATACTTTGTCTATACTTAGGTCATCATCATCACCACTATAATAATTAATAAGGGGACTCGTAATAGATATAAATAGTAATTATAGATTATGTGCTAGTACTTGGCAAACTAAATGAATAATAATACGCATGGTTAGCGGTTGCACCATGTGAGAGGGAAGGATTGGTGAGTCCTGAAAAGGACTGATTGTATTCTTTCTAGGATAGTCCTAAAAAGGACTGGTAGTCCTAGAAAGGAATGTTGGTAGTCCTAGAAAGGACTGTTGGGATAGTCCTGAAAAGGACTGTTGGTATTCTTTCTAGGAGAGTCCTAAAAAAGGACTGTTGGTAATCCTAGAAAGGACTGTTGGTAGTCCTAGAAAGGACTGTTGGGATAGTCCTGGAAAAGACTGTTGGTATTGCGAGGAGAGGGTGGATGGTAGGAGGGGCTCAACGTTTTGAATAGGTTGACTATCCGTCGTCAAGAGATAATGGGTGTGGTGATAAAGAATGTGAACATCATGAATTAATTAAGTTTTATGATGCATACTTTGTATATAGTTAAGTCATCATCATTATCACCACAACCACCATCATCACCACCACCACTACCACCACCATTACCACAACCCCACATCAACAATAACAAACACCAACATCACCATCATCATCACTATCAACCAGTACCACTACTACTACCACCACCATCGCAAAGTTCAACAAACGCCATTACCATCATCACCACAACGACCACCAGTGTAAAGCACTTAGAGATGATATATTGTATCATATTAGGCGCTTTAAAATTGAACCTATAAATAATAAACATCATCATTAAACATTATGACGTGATTATTAAATTGTCTTTATCCAGGTCATCTGATTCTGAACACGGTGGACTGCACCAATCCAAACGGGGGTCGTCTACCCAACAACGTGGACATGATGCTCAGCGACTTTGCAGGGGGCGCTTCGGGATTCCCCATGTGCTTCTCTGGGGGCAAGTACACCGGTAAGCCATTGCTAGAAATTAATCTTTTCAACTTCTAGTGGCCCAAAACCTAAATCTGGTGGTACCAAACAAAGAAAAACAAAACAAAGTCTGTTACATTTGCTTGCCCGAACGGGCCAGTAGAATGAAATTTGGTGGCCCAAAGCTAAATTTTAGTGGCCCCTGGCCAGCGGGCGTATGCTTATTTTGAGCACTGGGTAAGCCGATGCAGGAAACGGTGGGGGAAAAGCGGGGCTCAGGGCCATTTA
This sequence comes from Echinarachnius parma, assembly GCA_037951105.1. Classification (NCBI taxonomy): domain Eukaryota; kingdom Metazoa; phylum Echinodermata; class Echinoidea; order Clypeasteroida; family Echinarachniidae; genus Echinarachnius; species Echinarachnius parma. Next base: position 113,818 of record JBAMJV010001092.1, on the reverse strand, counting down.
CCCCCCAAAATGCCAAAAAGAGCCCCCCAAAATCATACATACAGGAGCCAAGGAAAATGTGCATATTATATAGCATACAAGCTTAAAAAGTAGCCCCTGAAGAAAGAATTGTATTATTTTTTTCCCTGGCTGAAAAAGTTTTTTTTCGCTTGTGGCCTAGTCAGTATACAAATGATGCACAGGCATGAGTGGATCGGTACGAATTGGATGCACGAGTTTAACTTTGGTATGGTTTAAACCCACGAGCGCAACGAGTGGGTTTTAGACCATTTCCAAAGTTAAAAGAGTGCATACAATTCTTACCGATCCACGAAATATGCCTGTGCAGCATTTGTTTTATAAAATGGGCGCGAAAAAATGTGAAAATCAGACTTTTTCCCAGTAATGGCTAAATTGGCTAAATTTACCGACCCATGGCTGCAAAAGTACCGACCCATGGCTGGGAAAAAATTTGATTTCACATTTTATTTTTTTTGTTTTTTTTTAATTATAAAATTTTGTTTATATTAATTTTAAAATGAAAATTGAAAAAAAAATCAGATTTAAATTTTTTTTTTTTTTTTTTTTAGATGAAATAAAAAAAATTATATCAATTTTAACAGAAATATTTGTTTAAATGATAATTTTTTTTTTTTTTTTTTTTTTTTTTTTTTTTTTTTTTTTTTTAATCCACAAAATACCCCTGTGCAGCATTAGTTTTTATAAAATAAGCGGAAAAAAATGAAAATCAAACTAAAGTAAGCCATGTATCAGTAAAAAACTTTTACATGCTAATTGACCAATCAGAATGCAGGGATTCTTCTACCCATTTTATAATCATATATATAACATCTACATGTAGATTTTTCTCATTACTAGTTGTAATGACCAGAAACATATTTGCAGAACAAGTTTACGTTCAGTGTAATGTAGCGCCTACAAATTAGCCTACATGTAGTATGTCATTTGGACCTCACATGTCAACATTAACATACACATTTTCATTTTATTTATTTTTTTACTTTTCTGAAGTTTTTCTTTTAAAAAAATTATATTTGTCTCTTGCAGAGGATTGGAAGGAGGACTTTATCAAGCGTGAACGGAAGAAGCTTCTGTACTACAAGACCCAGGTGGTGCGTGATGTGAACCCCGTCGTCTACTGCCCCTTTGCTGGGTACTTTGTGGAGGCACACCCATCAGACAGGTAGGATTTGATTCAAATTTATCACTCTTTAACTTTGATTAAATACATGTGAATGATGAGCCATTTCATATGTTTAATGCCAGTTTGTGTATGATGTGAACCCCATCGTCTACTGCCCCTTTGCTGGGTACTTTGTGGAGGCACACCCCTCCGATAAGTAAGATTTGATGAGAATTTATAACCATATAAGTTTGATTAATATATGGTATATGATATTTTATATGCAGGGCTCCACACTTACCTTTATTGTCAGTGGCCCGGTCTAGCCAGCGAATAATTTCTTCCCCTTTTCTGGTGGCCCGAAAGAAAAATTTACTCGACTTGTGGAGGCACACCCGTCAGACAAGGATAGTCTAGGTCTGGTCAAATTGAAAGTTTCAACCGTTTCTTATCAAAAAATTTGAATATGATGTTTGGTTAAAATGCTGGTTCTGGTTAAAATGCGATCATCAAAAATGATGTAGCTAAGCCACTTTTGTTTATTTTTGAAAATTTGTAGGCATTATCAATATTTTCTTAAATTATCAAATAAACGATGGGCTCCAACAAACTTATTGATATAAATCTGTTGAATGCAGGTACATCAGGGAAACGAATAGCAAGAACGATCCCGCCACACTGAACGCCCTTATCAACCAGTACTCGCCTGAAATCAGAACATGGACGCCCAAGCCTGGAGCTGTGCTCGACCTGCAAAAGGCCATTCAAGGAGACTAGTGAGTATTAATACACCCAACCCCTTCAGGGGTTTGTTGCATACAAACTTGTAAGTTGATCTTAACTTTTAGTTGGACCTAACAATAATGGAAAGCCATTTGTAGCCTTGGAATAAAACATGTTCAAAAACGAAAAATTAATATAAGTATTTGAGACTTTAAACAAAAAATATATAAATTATTGCAAGGCTCCTTTGATAACCACAAATATAACTGATTTTATCCAACTTTAAGCCTTTACAAAAGAACTGTTTCAACAATTTTACAAGGAAATTAACGGCTCTCCATAATTGTTAGGTCCAACTTAGAGTTAAGTTCAACTTAAAATCTTTGTGAAACACCCCCAGGACCGGTCCCAAAAATACTCGGGCAGTGGTCAATGGAGAATACATTTTATATCAAAATCAATCAGTCCTGAATGGGTTAATATGTGAGTACTGGTCATTTTTTAAGATACTGTATTATTAAATTTGTTTGTGGGTTGATGTTTATTCTAAAAATCTGTGTAAAACAACTTTTAATGTAGCATTCGAAATTCCAAACCAATGGGAAAATTGTTTAGCACCAAATATACACGGTTTTCGCGATCCAGTGGATAATTTTATATCTGAACACTTCAATCGTTAATATCTTTTTAACAAAAGGGAAATTTGAAAAACCGAAACCTGTCCCATGCTTTTATTGTTAATACGAAGACAACAATGTATGAGGCAACCGCTATAATTCCAATTGGATTTTGAGGATGTGGACAATTTTACTAAGTCCCTTTCAGAGAACCTGGTTGACTATGTATTAACTTTATAAATATCACAATGTCTCATATAACATGGATTAACTTCTGTTTCTCTTGCTTCTCTCCCCCATACAGCGACTACATCAAGCATCCTCATCCGGATACAAAGGTCTTCAAAGATAGGTAAGAAGTCTTAGTTGTCTGTCTTCTTCTCCTGGGGCCCGTTTCATGAAAGGGTCTTAGTTAAGACTGTCTTTAATAACTGTCGCGTGACTGTGACTGATCTACGGACATACGGATGGCGTTTGTTCCCAACACAAAGAAAAAGTTGGAAGTATAATAGCAAAGACGTGACAGTTTTAACTAAGACCCTTTCATGACACCGGGCCCCTGTTCCTTTTCTTTTCCTCTCGTTATTTAACTCTTTGAAGTAAATTTGTCTGGGGAAAAAAATCTTCAAAGATGGATGCTTCTTCATCTGATTCTTTTGATCTTCTCTTCTATCTTTCTCTTTGCATTTTCCCCTTTTTACACTGTTTGAAGTAAATTTGTCCAAAAACAAAGAAAGGTGAAAAGTATTAGATTTTTCAAAGAGAAATATTAGATTTGTATGCTATTTTAAAGTTGCTTTTTATTTTACAAGGAGAAACGTGACGTTATAATTTGATAACAACTCTGATAACAATTTATAAGAACATTTAAAATGTGAATTTTTAATGCAAAATAGGGCTTGTATAATATAATTTATTTGCTAGCTTCATGAAATGTCAACTGATGCTGGTGAAAGGCAAATATTCCATTCTATTGTAACTTCCTGACAAAAACAAATTATTGATATTTGCTTTCTTTTTTCTATCAGCTGGAATTTCGAGAAGTACATCAACAGTGTGAATGAGTGCATCGATCACGAGATCTTCGCATATCCAGAGTGGATTCAGCACTACTTCCAGTGGGCTGGTTTCCATGACTACAACCTTGTTGTCAGGGTGAGGAGTGAATAGCTTTCAGATTTCTACTATACTAAAGTAGCCGATCATGTATGTCTGTCTGTCTGTCTGTCTGTCTGTCCCTCTATGCATTTCGTAGTGCATTGAGGCACCAACATCAAACTTTGGGTAGTGATTGGTGATGACCCATAGAGGTTTGTGGTCTGGGTCAGGTCGGGGTCAGTTTGACCAGTGGTCAGTTATGAATCGGCCAATATTCCACGTTCATTTGCCATGCAGTCGCGTCGAGCGCTGATCATCGCACATGCTTGCGACGGAAGTACCGTGAAAAGTGTGTTGCTGAAATGACCTTTCATTATGTAGTCTTTGTTCAGCCTGGAATCGATACGTTGTAAATTACTTACACACATTATCGTATGCCTGTCAAATCGGAAATAACACGTGTGCCGCTGTGTGCGCCTGAATTAAGACTATCGTAATTTGCTTGCGAATTGTTGTTTTTCAAACTTTTAAATAATATGGATTTAAAAATTGTAATGACTGATTTTCGAATAGTTTTTCTATCAAGAAACGGACGGTACATTCCAAAAGCGAAAGCGACCGTCGGGCGGCGAATTTGCACAGACTATATACAGAGTAGCGGAATATTGTAGGTCCGGCATCTGTGCATTGTCAACACACAATCTACTACATTGTACACACATTCGTGTGATTGTACATGTCCGTATATGCATGACTGAATTTGATCGGTGATTTTTGTTCACATTTTCAACACGATATTCACAAAATTGGCAAAACAGGGTATACGGCTACCAAAATAGGTTTCTCTCTGTCACTGGTTTAATTTTCTGAATACAGGCTAATTGTAAATGTTTGCTCGAAGTGCATACTTTGTTGTACTGAAGTATAAAAAATGTGTGCTTTTTGTAAATAACGTGTAAACAAGAAGAGCAAGGAATTAGGGTTATTGATCTACTTGACAACGATTTAATTAATACTGTTTATTGTTTGACATGTGATCGCTGGCAGCATACCTAGGGTTTTTACAAGGGGGGGGGGGGGGGGTAGGGGGGGTTATTGCGTCAACCAAAATTTTCGACGGGCTGGGTGTTGGCCAAGTATTTCGAGGGGGGTGTCGGTCAAGTAACTCGAGGGGGTGTCGGTCAAGTATTTCGAGGGGGGTGTCGGTGAAGAATTTTCGAGGGTGGTGTCGGTCAAATATTTCGTGGGGGGGGGGGGCGGTGAAGAATTTTCGAAGGGGGGAGGGATGTTGGTGAAGAATCTCGATGGGGGGTGGGGGATTTTTCGAGGGGGGTGTCAGTGAAGATTTTTTCGAGAGGGGGTACCAGTGAAGATTCTTTCGGTGTCGCTGAAGAATTTGTGAGGGGAGTGGGTGTCCGTGAATATTTTTTGAGGGGGGGGGGGTGGTTATTTCCTCAACCAACATTTTTGAGGGGTCAGGTGTCGGCTGTCGGTGAAGAATTTTCGAGGGAGAGTGTCGGTGAAGAATTTGTAAGGGGGGTGGGTGTCCTACACCCCCCCCCCCCCAACCCGGGTACCCATATGCCTTTGAATATGAGATTGAATCACCACCGGGGGGGGGGGGGGGTGTCGGTGAAGAATCTTGAAAGGGGGGGTGTCTGTGAAGATTTTTCGAGGGGGGGGGGTTGTCGGTGAAGAATTTTCTAGGGGGGTGTCAGTAAAGATTTTATTGAGAGGGAGTAACAGTGAAGATTCTTTCGAAGGGGGGTGGTGGGGGTGTAGGAGAAGATTTTTCGAGGGGGGGGGGGTTGTCGGTGAATATTTTTCGACGCGAGGGGGGTGTCGATGAAGATTTTCTCGAGAGGGGGTACTGGTGAAGATTCTTTCAAAAGGGGGCGGGGGTGTCGGTGAAGAATTTGTGAGGGGGGTTCATGGTGTCCGTGAATATGTTTTTGAGGGGGGGGGGAAACCCCAAAACAGCCCTTTTTCATCAAAGTGAAATTTGAACCCCCCCCCCCCCCCCCCCCCCCGTGTACGCATATGCCTGTGAATATGAGATTGTATTTTTAATTATACACTTATTAAATCATATCATAACCATTCAAACAGAGATTCCATTAATTGACCAAATGTTTTTTACAGGATAGATACAAAAAATAACGAAATACAAATATACAACATACAACATTATCTTACTCAAAGATCTGGTGACGGGTAATTTGCTAGTGTCTATAATGATTTAAATGAGCTACATGTATGTTGATTAAGTCAAACCTGTGTATAGTGACCACCTATTAAAGGGAAACAAGAAAATTTGCCACTGTAGACAGGTGACCTCTATAGACAGGTTACATAACATTGTTTTCCCCTGTAAGGGATCACTCTTGATGGCAAGCATAGACGGCTTGGCTGCTGCAGACAGTTGGCCACCAAGACGGGTTTGACTGTATTTGAACATTATTACTAGTATGAATTCATTGTGGCATTGAAGATATATTTTGAATACACACCTGTCTATATGGACCAGAAGAGAAGGGTATTTCATAGCTCAGTTGATATATCACAGGGACTAGCAATCCAGAGGTTTTAGCACTGGGGTTGAAAGAGCTATTAGGAAGAGCAGCTAGAGATAGTCGCTTCGTAGCTCAGACGGTAGAGTACCGGTCTAGCAATCCACAGGTTTTATAGCTTCTTACTAGCACTGGCATTGAAAGTGATACTAGAAAGAGCAGCTAGAGAAAGGCTATTCGTAGCTCAGTCGGTAGAGTACCGGTCTAGCAATCTCTAGGATTGAGATTTTCTGACTAGCACTGGCATTGAAAGTGCGATTAAAAAGACCATCCAAAGAAGGGCATTTTGTAGGTCAGTCGGTGGAGCACCAGTCTACCAGTCCAGAGTTCTCGGGTTCAAATCCAGCCAGGGCCTTAGGCCAATTTTCTATGCACCATTTTAATTTATTGAATTTGTTTCTGGCTAGTCTCCTGTATGTTTATAATTGATAGATCTATCATATTCTTTTTCCTAACTCTCCTTTCTGTGTTGATTCTACCCCGCCCCCCCCCCCCCCCCCCTTCCAGGTGATTGAGACTGATGATGATTTCTGTGAAGTCGAAGGAGGATACGATTTCCTGGTCGACTTCAACGGACCTGAACCTACATACCCCACAGAGAGACCGGAGCGAGAGCACAGCTATATAGAGGTAAAGAGAAATCTCTTACAGAATAATACAGTAGAACCATAATTACACCATAACATAATAAGGAGCTCTGATGTAACAAAACCCTGTTATTATAGGTAATGTTCCTGCTCCTAGCTCGTAATATTCTTTTTGTTTTTTTACCCTGATATATTACCAGCTACCTGTTTAATATAACAAGGTCATTTTCTTAGTCCCTGTGACCTTGTTATAATGAGGTTCTGCTGTGATTCAAATTGCACTGAATTTCTTGCAGTAATTCAATGTCTTGATAATACGAATACAATGAGGTATGTGATAACTGCTAGATTTTCTGAGTAAGTTTTGTGGATTTTGAGAATGTTACTAGATCCCTTTAAAGTAAAATGATACCAGTATTGATGTATTTTCTTTCTATCCTCCATGACAGATCAAGAATCGAATGGGAGTACACAGGCAGACTGTTCTGAAGGGTCTCTTCTGGGATGATCTCTACATCGGCTTCAATAACCAGATCGCCCGCGAGCCAGACACATTCCACTATCTGTGAGTCAAATTGCTTTTTTCTTCTTCAAAATTCTCATTTAAAAAATATGTTTTATCACATATGTTTAATACTCTTAAGAGAGAAAAAATATTTTAAAATATACAAAAAAAATTTTTTAAAAGGCTCTCTCCAAATGCATGATCAATCACTCATCCGTATTGCTTATCCTTCAGAGTTTGTGTCGGGTTCCTAAAGTTTTCAACTAGCATAAGTATTGAAAAAGGTTTCTGGCAATGAGAACGCTTTGTAGCTCAGTGGTTAGAGCACGGGTCTAGCAATCAGGAGGTCTTGGGTTCAAGTCTCGTTGATGCCCAATAGTCTATGCTCATTTTCATTCATTCGCCTAGATATTGATGTTTTCAGTTTCTGTTCATCCAATAAGCACTAGGCCCAAAAATATTCCTGCTAGGGTATATTACCTTCACAATGCGCTTCTTACCGTAATCAAATCATCTCATATCGGTTAAAATGTTAAAATGAGTATGTGTTCATTACATGTATGTCAGTTTAGTCAACTTTGTCCCTTTTTACCTTACTGAATGTATATTATTTGTTTGTGAGGAGTATTTTTCTTGGTTTTCTTGTCGCACAGTTGAACCTGATATCTTGGCCTTAGGGAAACATTTGAAAATTCAAAACCCATTTTATTCTTCTGTTTTTACCATTAGCCAAACAACAAGGTGCACAAGCAGTGTGTAAGCTCCAAGTAATTTTGGTTTAATTTGACAAAGTTAAGATCACTTTAATTATTTTGACTGTTAACCTCTTCACAGCCTATATACATTATTTATTTTGTTGTGAAGACGTTTTTTTTCCAAAGTTGAGGTTTGTTCAGCATTTATATTATGATTCATTTTTTAAATTCTTATTGGTAGAATGTTATTGATATATTTTGTTTTGATTTTGTGGGGGGTTTCCCTATTTTGTTTTTTTTCTTGTTATTTTTGCAATTTTCTAGGCCTTAATATTTTGTTTGGTTTAGGTAATTCACAAGTTTTCACATTTTGTTCTTTCTTCAGCCTTTGTTCTTGGTCTGATTTTGTTTTTGTTTGTCAATCACATGAGTGTTTATGACAGTACTTTTCTTCCTCGAGAATGTTTTGTAAAATATGGAAAAGAGCTTTAATAATGAACACAAATATTTGTTTGCATGAAATGTCTTTAGAATTTTAATAAAAAAAAGTGAATAAAAATGTCAGAAAATATGCTTTGATCCAGAAAATAAAAATCTTCAAAATGTTTACTTTAACCCGTTCCTTTCGAGATTCTGAAATCCCCATCTATACGTTGTACATAGTCCAGTGCTCAAAATTAGCATAGGCCCGCTGGCCCGGGGCCACCCAAAATTAGCTTCAGGTCACCAAATTGCATTGATCCTAAATTCTACTGGCCCGATCGGGTAAGCAAATGTAACAGAATTTGTTTTTCTTTGTTTGGGGTCACCAGATTTAGGTTTTGGGCCACTAGAAGTTGACAAATCTTGTTTCTTACTTGCCCGACTGGGCCACAAGGCAAAAAGGTTAATTTCTAGTAAGCATTGCATAGTCAACCAGGCTTCCGTAGGCTTCTGCAGCTAGACATCCACTTATAACAGGAGAGCAGTAAGACTTATATTTACAAATGTTGGCAAACACTTTTCAGTGAATCACAAACCTTTGAAGAGTTGAAAGGGAGGAGAATGAAACAAAAATATGAGGATCGGAACTGTGGGAAAATTTATTTGTGGGAATTTCCTTCGGTATTATTTGTATGTGTGCCCCGCCCGGCCTTCAGGCCATTGATTTTTCTGAATAGCAAAAATATTTAGGAAAATTAGGGGGAAATCCTGAAAACTGAGAAGAATAGAGTGATTTATAAAGAGAGGAGAATAAACACAATACATTTTCTGAATAATACAAGAAAATAGCAGCTGTGCTGGTTATTATAAATAGATTTGGTTGCTGTAATCCAATGAAAAGTCAAATACTGCATACTTAGGCTATGAAAAATAAATGGTTGGATTGGCGTAACCCGCCCGCCCCTAAAAATACCGGCGCTAATGCACGCCGACCCTAGAGGTTTTTTCTGAATTTTTTTTTTTTTTTTAATAATTAAATTAAATAAATAAATAAATAAAAAATTGCAATAGAATTTGCAATTGCGATGTGTTATGCGTGTGTTTTTGTGTATTTGTGCGAAGAAAAAAAATAATTAATTAAAAATCCCTACCGACCTACCCTAAATTTTGGTTGCCCGTTACTCCAATCAAACAAAATTTTTTTTTGGGCCTTATTACAAATCATAAGAAAGGGCATCCATTAATATTCCCCCCTCGGGCTGGATATATTTGATGGGATAACAGTGAAGTTTGTGGTTGACCCATCTGGGCTGTAATGGTCATACAAGAGTTGGTCCAAACCATTAAGAGAGTGTTCTCCTTTATTTGTAACGTGCTTGATTTGTAGCTTGTCAATTCTAATGTTATTTTATGATTGAATAAACCAACATTTAATTTAATTAAATTTAATGATATGATATGATATGATATGATATGATATGAAAGTAAATTAAATTAAAACAAATTAAATGAAATGAAATGAAACAATGAAATGAAATGAAATGCAACACAATGAAAATGATAGATTTATATGGGAAAGGGGGATTATGTTGTACAAATTACATGTTTAAAGTGGGTCTCAGGGTTGACATAGGGTATGTTAGAACAAAATTGGAATATTCCTTGGATTGACTTACATATTTAAAAGGGGAACTGCCGGAACTCTAATAATATAGAACAGAGGAGAGCTAGAATTTGTTCGATTATTTTGCATGATGTATACAAAATTATGATCGTGATTTATTCTTTGAGATATAGTGATAGAGGGTTAGAGCTGTAAAGACTTTGTGGTTGAATTTTGATCGTGATTTTTATTCTTTGAAAATTGAAATATAGAGACAGAGGGTAATTCTGTAAAGACTTTGTGGTTGATGGCCTTTTTGTGTGTGCGGAAGAATAGAGATCTGCCAATGCAGTGCGTGTTCATTGTGGCGTGTCTATGTGTGGCATGCAAACAGAGGCACAAAGGAACTGTCTTTGCGAGAAATCACAACAACAATTGCGAGGTAACAAGGCAGAAAAGGAGCGTGTACTCAACCTTGACTGATCTAGATGTATAAACCCCTCAACAAAAGTTCCGCAATTCAAGTTTGAGCGTTAATAACTCTCTTGTCCGTATGTTATCTTGCATGAATTTGGTATCATTGAAAAGGCTGTTTATTTTTCTTTACATTGATACCCCATTTACAAATGTTGGCAAACACTTTTCAGTGAATCACACACCTTTGAAGAGTTGAAAGGGAGGAGAGTGAAACAAAAATATGAAGATCGGAAATGTGGGAAAATTTATTTGTGGGAATTCCCTTCGGTATTATTTGTATGTGTGCCCCGCCCGGCCTTCAGGCCATTTATTTTTCTGAATAGCAAAAAATATTTAGGAAAATTAGGGGGAAATCCTGAAAACTGAGAAGAATAGAGTGATTTATAAAGAGAGGAAAATAAACACAATACATTTTCTGAATAATACAAGAAAATAGCAGCTATGCTGGTTATTATAAATAGATTTGGTTGCTGTAATCCAATGAAAAGTCAAAACATTATTACTGCATACTTATATATTATAGACTTGCAAATCATAAGAAAGGGCATCCATTAATATTCCCCCCTCGGGCTGGATATATTTGATGGGATAACAGTGAAGTTTGTGGTTGACCCATCTGGGCTGTAATGGTTATACAAGAGTTGGTCCAAACCATTAAGAGAGTGTTCTCCTTTATTTGTAACGTGCTTGATTTGTAGCTTGTCAATTCTAATGTTATTTTATGATTGAATAAACCAACATTTAATTTAATTAAATTTAATGATATGATATATGATTTGAAAGTAAATTAAATTAAAACAAATTAAATGAAATGAAATGAAACAATGAAATGAAATTAAATGCAACACAATGAAATGAAATCAAAATGATAGACTTATATGGGAAAGGGGGATTAGGTTGTACAAATTACATGTTTAAAGTGGGTCTCAGGGTTGACATAGGGTATGTTAGAACAAAATTGGAATATTCCTTGGATTGACTTACATATTTAAAAGGGGAACTGCCGGAACTCTAATAATATAGAACAGAGGAGAGCTAGAATTTGTTCGATTATTTTGCATGATGTATACAAAATTATGATTAAAAAATGCAAAATTATGATCGTGATTTATTCTTTGAAATATAGTGATAGAGAGGGTTATAGAGCTGTAAAGACTTTGTGGTTGAATTTTGATCGTGATTTTTATTCTTTGAAAATTGAAATATAGAGACAGATTCTGTAAAGACTTTGTGGTTGAATTGCCTTTTGTGTGTGTGGAAGAATAGAGATCTGCCAATGCAGCGCGTGTTCATTGTGTGGCATGCAAACAGAGGCACAAAGGAACTGTCTTGTCAACAACAATTGCGAGGTAACAAGGCAGAAAAGGAGCGTGTACTCAACCTTGACTGATCTAGATGTATAAACCCCTCAACAAAAGTTCCGCAATTCAAGTTTGAGCGTTAATAACTCTCTTGTCCCTATGTTATCTTGCATGAATTTGGTATCATGGAAAAGGCTGTTTATTTTTCTTTACATTGATACCCCATTTGTAATGATTATGTACTTATGGAATGTGCATTACACCTAAATATGGGGCCAAGTCAAGATTGATATGTTGCAACATTCATTGTTATTGTGTGGCCATTCGAAACGCAACTAAATCTCCAAACAAACAAATGAAGAATTCACATTGACAATAACATTGTATTTTGCGACATTTTGCTTTTGACACAGTTCCATATTCATGTCTACTGCACATTCCATAATGACATACTAGTCATTACAAATGAGTCCTTGATGTAAAGGGGAATATAAGCAGACTTTTCAATTATATCAAATTTAAGTAGAATCAGTTCATAACAAAATAGATATCAAAGCTCAAACTTGAATTGCTGAACTTTTTGTGAGGGGTTTATGTAATGAGCTAAGACACTTAGTTTTCACATCAAAATAATTTGAAATAGATAAAAACATCTGGTTGTAATCTTGACATTACAAATGTTATATTGACATTTGTTTCCTTTTACTAGTAATCTGAAGTGACAATGTTTAAAGGGTACCACCACCCAAAAATAATATTCGTAGTAAAGAAAAGTAACATCTTTAGTATTCAATTCCATCAACAAGTTCACAAAAATATGTTTCCAGAAAGAAAAAAAAATTGCTGAACGCCTCACCATTCTAAAGCATGCGTTCATGCGGTCTGAATTGCGAAGACTGATGTGTGCAGAGCGAACGAATCGCCCAGGATTCTATTGTCTACAAACGTACGCGTGAATCGCATTGACGCACTCGCAAATGCTTGGCCCGTATGGAACCCGGAAATAGCAGTGGTTCCGTAAGTGGTGGAAATTAATTGCTTTGTTTATGAATTACACAACCCTTTGCAAAATGTTGGGTATCTATTTGATATCACAAAACGGTACCAAAACATATAATAATGTGTTGTCCTTTGCCTGGTGGTCCCCTTTAATTAGAACTTTGGCGGTTCTCACATGCCTTGTTGAATTTATATTCTCAATAGAAGCATTAAACAGGTTTTCGTCAGCTGTGTACAAGGAAAGTGCAATGAGATACACGTGTAGCAAACATCACATTGCATTTTCGCTCAATTCTAGGTAATATGACATTCAATTACCGTGTAATTTCCACACATCATTCATTAGACATCATTCATATCACAGAAATACAACCCTCATCAGCTTTTGCACATGTCAACAAAGTTACTGGATCCCTTTAAAGGGATAGTTGCATTTTGGTAAGGAGAGTGCAGTTTTGGTCAAACTGAATTTTAGTAACCAAAACCTGCACCATTACATTATAAACTAACAGTTCTAACTCCACCATGCTCGAAAGGAATACAAAAATACAAATAAATGACTACGGTAAGTAAAAAGCCTGTTATCATTCAAAAAGAGCTGTTAAAACTCAAGAGAGTGCTCTCTAAAAACTCATTGATTTCAACCATTTTAAATAAAATATTGTGCATGTGATGTTTTGTTGAAATAGTGATTAGATGAGAGATAATCAACAACTATTTGAAAACCTCTTTCTTAAACTTTTGAAAAGAGGAAGCATTTATAAAAAAAAATTAACGGCTGGTTCTAAATTATCTTAGATTTGCTGGCCCCACAATTATTACAAATGGTTATGTTTATGGATATTTCAGCCATTTCTGAACCGCTTTTGACCTGTCATTAAAATGGTATGCTCTTTCAAATTTGACACTCAGTTTTTCATTATCTCACAAAAAAAGTTATTTTGTGTAGTGCCCTCCATACCAAAACTCATCTATCCCTTTAACTCATCTATCCCTCTTGTGCGAGTATACTCCTCTTGTGCGAGTATACTCCTAGGAGGTTCTGCACAGTATTGGAAGAAGAAGAAGAAGAAGAAATATGTGTGGTCTGCAAACATAGTGGCCCGTATTCACAAAGGAGGTTTGTACAGTCTATGGTCTAAACCCCGGTTTACATCTATGGAATGCCAATTGTAAACTGATGGAGAGAGAATGTGTACCATCAACATTGTTAACAAGTAAGGAATTTACATTCTCTCTCCATCAGTTTACAATGGCATTCCATAGATGTAAACCGGGGTTTAGACCATGGACTGTACAAACCTCCTTTGTGAATACGGGCCAATGTGAATGCACAGAAGATTTAGATTAGGTTTACAAAAACCTCTTAAATTGTGACTTCCAGCCTATCATGACCGAGTGACTTTTATCTGAGAAATTTAAAAAAAACTATGTTTATCCATTTACAAAGCAGGAAATCAGTGCTAGTCTCATATTTTCATTTCAAAGGTATATTTTTCTAAATGGTTGCTCAGTTAGGCAAGCACATTATTGTTATTAACCCGTTGCTTACGGGAACCGGGTGGGCTATGTACAGAGTCTATGGGGATTTCACAATCTCGTAGTGAATGGGTTAACACCATTTTGGTGGCCCAATATCTCACACTAGTATACTGGTTATTGACAGGAAATGAAAAAAAGTCACCCCGGTTTACGGTACATCATTGGATGTATATATGCAGGGTTTCCTTGACATTTGTGTACTACAATTATACACGTTTAGGTCAAATTTGGTGGCTAATTGATTCTTTTGATCTATTGAAAAAAACGTTTACACTTTATGACATTTCAGCTCTCTTTCAACTGAATGTTTTATGGATTATTGTATGAATGCTTTGGCCACACAGTGACCCGAGGCATTAAACCAAGTCTTTGGGGGTTTCCTCATTGTATACATGTACTTGTACTTATAGGGTCAGTAAGTATTGATATTCTAACTTAGAACTGTAGTACTGTGTACTGTACAGACTACTGTGTGTACATGCATTAATTATTAATTTGTTAGGTCCTAAAACGTGAAGACTATTAAATTACTCCTACACATCCCACATTCAAATTAAGTTTGCCCCCCCCCCCCTCCCCACCCCCAAACAGTGCAGGAATCATGCGATTGTACACATGCATGCAATAACAATTCATTCTCAAGCATTTATGTGATTAGTTTGAGTATTTTAGTTCAGCAAAATCTATTTGTTAACATGGAGCTAGCCATGGTTAATTCCACATACTTATGGCTTTTCTGTCTAGTTTTGATTCCGCAGTATTTGCTTGATGAATCATTGCGTCTACAATGTACATCAATGTGATATATGTAAGGTCTTACACAAGAAGTATTATTCTTAGGGTCTTGCATTTGTACATGTGTACTTCATGTCAATAAATAAATACAGTGTTGGAATAAGAGCTAGGGCTGTTATAAATTGATGTGATGAAGAAGTATGGATTTGATAATGTTATTTACAAAAGTAAATATGCATGATACCCTTTTTTGACACACACCGCCTTTCATACTTGCCATCCCACTAGACTCCTGACTCACAGATACTGGACTGTAGTACAATGTATACCCGCACAATGCACAAATCATGGGTATAATTAAGTGCGTGAGTCACTCCCTATGTCGACAACCCTGCCTCCTCCCTTATATATGTACTGGTAGTCTTCTAAGCATTCTTATAAGAACTGTGGTTTCCCCTTCTTCTGCTGGGAATTAGCCTTGGCGCACACATGCCCCTCTATATAATGCTAGTTGAGCCAGTACACGGTACATCCTGTACACTAAGTTTACGTGGGCTCTTAGGATTTACAGTATAAGGACAGACCCTGCATTCTTCCTTTCTCTCTCCCTCTCATTTTGCACTGCATACATTTCCATGCATTCGCTTCCTCTTTCTATCTTCCTCCTCTCTCGTCATTTCTATTTATGTCTCATTCACTCGTTCTTTCTAGATTCTTTCTCTTTCGTCTTCTCTCTGTTGGGTATTCTACATTTTATCTCTCCATTTCTATGTATGTCTCATTCACTTATCATTTCTCTTTCTTTATCTTTATCTTTCTTTACCTTCTTATTCCTTTACCTTCTTATTCTACATTGTGTCTCTCCATTTATTTGTATGTCTCAATTGCTCTGTCTTTCTCTTTCTCTTTCTCTTTCTCTTTCTCTTTCTCTTTCTTCCTCTAATTCTACATTTTATCTCTCCATTTTATATTTCTGTCTCATTTGCTTGTCATTTCTCTTTTTTATCTTTCTTCCTATCTCTTTTATATTCTACATTTTATCTCTCCATTTTATATTTCCGTCTCATTTGCTTGTCATTTCTCTTTCTTTATCTTTCTTTCTCTCTCTAATTCTACATTTTTTCTCTCCATTTTATATTTCTGTCTCATTCACTTATCATTTCCCTTTCTTTATCTTTCTTCCTATCTCTTTTATATTCTACATTTTATTTATCTCCATTTCTTTTCAATTGCTCTTTCTTTCTCTTTCTCTTTCTCTTTTTTCTTCCTCTCTATAATTCTACATTTTATCTCTCCTTTTCATATTTCTGTTGTCCTTTTTTATATCTTTATCTCTCTTTCTCTCTCTTTTATATTCTACATTGTGTCTCATCACCGATGTCCATTTCTGTGTTATTCACTCGTTCTTTCTCTTTCTCTTGCCTTCTCTTTCTTTACCTTTCTTCTTATTCTACATTGTATCTCGCCATTTCTATTTTGCTTACCCTAATGCACCACTAGGCAAACAAAAGGTAGTGTGGATCCCTGTATATAACACATGTATTGCTAGTTCTATGGAGAATTGATGGAATCGTTCCAACATGCTATTACAAGGATACGCATTAGAGACGGAATGAATACAAATTTTGTTGTAGAAATTGATATTCACAAATCACCATAGCAACCATTTCCCCTATAAACCATCCTGTGTTATTAATTTCTCTCATTTCTTGTTCACAACAATTTAATTCAAATGATATATCATTTGAATTATATTGTTGTGAACAAGAAACAACAATTTAATTCAAATGATATATCATTCGAATTATATTGTTGTGAACAAGAAACAACAATTTAATTCAAATGATGTATCATTTGAATTATATTGTTGTGAACAAGAAACAACAATTTAATTCAAATGATATATCATTCAAATTATATTGTTGTGAACAAGAAACAACAATTTAATTCAAATGATATATCATTCAAATTATATTGTTGTGAACAAGAAATTAGAGAAATTGCATGCATTAGAGATGAAATGAATGAAAACATCAAAAAGGACAGAAATTTGGAGAATTACATCAGTTGTCTGGAAAAACCTTTTCACATATCACCATGGCAACCGTTAACCTATTCAAAGCATAATTTTAGCTCAAAACATTAGGGAGCTAGAGAGATGGTGATACAATTGTGGTTATTATATGAAATTATTATATTACTGAACAGATACAAAAGCTGCATTTTACATTTGTAGTGGCCTTCAGACTTTAAAGCCCAAGTCCAGTTTCGGGAAAGTAGCTGAATACATCTATATTGATCAATATTGTTGAATATGTATTGAAATAGGGCTTGTGTGGTAAAATCCGAACCTAAGCATCGTTAAATACAGAAATATTGGAAGAAATCCAATATCCGCCTTTGAAATTCATAAATCCACCACCCGTTCAGACCTGTCAGCGCCGCTAGCACTGGGGGAGATATCGACAAGCCAGGGACAAGCCCGTATAGCGCGACACCTCGTGTACACCTCGTGGTCGTAATACACGTAGCGTATGAGCGATTCCGCGTTGGCGATATCTATCCGGCCCTAGATCAATTTATAATTTTGCAAATATATCAATTAGTAGGCGGTTTCTAGGCCAAATTTGCATAATCCTATATTAGTACAATTATATTCTTTCACATTATTGGTAATAAGAGCTTCCATTTCATTTTTTTGAGAGGGGGGCAATTCCAAAACTGGCCTTTACCTTTAAAGATTAAAGGGAAACAGAGACAAAAATACCTGGCGGCTCGGGGTGATTTAGCCAGAGCTGCCAACTAGTACGGATTTTCCGTAATTGGTACGGAAATTGACAACCATTACGGGAGTACGGAATGCCGCTAAAAATATATATATATTTTTTTTTTTTTTTTTTTTTTTTTTTTTTTTTTTTTTCTTTTTTCTTTTTTCTTTCTTTTCCCCCGGATATATCCGATATCTGTCCGTTTTGTCAATCTCCCTATCATTAATTCTCTTACCATTTGTTTATTTGTGTAAAATACCTTCACTTTAGCAATAGATTAGCAGGGTTCAACGTGCCATTTTAAAATGTTTTTTTCCGGTTACCCGTTCTGCTAAACGTTTTTGCCGATGACGGTCGGTTAACCGTCGTGTAACCGTTTCACTAAACTTGTAGTTCATAGAGCCGCGTAGGAAATTACTGATTTCTTCCCCAAATTACTGATTTTGAGCCTTGAGAGTACTGATTTCATGTTCTAGAGGTTGGCAGCTCTGTTTAGCGCCCAAAAATCATAAAAAGGCCCCCTTAAATTTGCATCTAGAGTTCAATGCGAAACCATTTTTAAACGTGTTATTTTCATGCAGGCAAGCTTGAAAAGTAGCCCCCCAAAATACAATCTATTTTTTTCCCTGAAGGGTCAACCAAACCCCTTGTTCACACACACAATTTTCAGCCCTTAATCATGATTAAAGAATCTGCAGCTGACTATAAAATCAGCTTCCCATTAAAAATTTGTGTGTCTGAACGCTTACTAACGAAACGACGTATCGCTAGAGATGACTAGCGATACGCTGGTTTTATCGTCGTTTCGTACGAGAGCTGGCTATAGAATCACGCTTATTCCGTGTGTGAACAACCGTAACTGGCTAATCATGACTAAGTGGGCGTGGCTTAATGCGAACGTTCGCTCGCACAGCTGCAGAGAGAGAGCGCAGACAGAAAAAAATGACAGCACACTGCGCAGTAGCAAACTGCGCACTTATACGATGTTCGGGCCGGTTCGGCACCACCTGGAAAACAGATGTTGTTCGATATATGCTCTGTGCGTGTGAACATATACCAGGTTTGATTTAATCATCACTAAAGAAACGTCGTATCGCTAGTGATGATTCTATAGAGATGATTAAGGGATGAAATTTGTTGTGTGTGAACACGGGGAAACCGAAGCCTCCCGTGCTTAGTAAAACATCTGTGTGGTCAAACAGAGAGGTGGGAAGGATCTTCCCACCTCTCTGGGTCAAAGAAGCATTGCCTTATATGTATTTCCATTATTAGTGATACCCAAGAGCAGGGCTCCACACTTACCTTTTTTGTCAGTGGCCTGGGCGGGCCAGTGAAATAATTTCTTCCCTATTTCTAGTGGCCCGAAAGAAAAATGTACTGGCCTGAAAATTTTATTTCATGAGTAAACTTTTTACTATTCAAACTATCACTCTTTTCTGATCAAATCTGTGATTATAGATGAAACATGACATGGAAGAAAAATTAGAAAACAAGATTTGTCTAATTTTGGCAAGAGGAAATACAATAAGAAGTAAATGAATTATTAGTAGTTAACAGTAAGTAAAAATGACTGCATAGACCTGAATTAACTCCCCATCTTAGACTGTTTTCAAGATACTGTAGATCTATAATTCTCTGAAGATTTTACATTAGGCTGTTTTCGCTCAGGGACGATCCGCGGCTTTCAGCGACGCAGGAACGATCTATTGGTACGTCCGCCGCGGTCAAACAACTCTCTCTTACAAGCAGTTTCGCAATTCGATGAACGCGGACGTAGGCTCGAATCGTTTCAGCTAGCAGCACACTACACACGTGCGAGCGAGCGATTGTGATGACTGTTTGACCTCGCTCCGAGCAGCGAGCGCTGTGATTGGTTGTTGCCTTATCGGACGGTCGCAATTCTGACTGAAACCCGTCCGTGATTTCAACTCAAGAACGGTCGGCCCGCTGTTACTATAGGAAGCTCTCAAGCTCTCAGTTTCTACGTCCGCGTTGAGGTTGCGAAAAGCCTATATTCTATACATACATGTACATGTGAAGTTTAATACAAACCTGCAATGTATGGGAGTATGCACACGTGTTGGAAGGTGATCGTATCGCAGAAATAACGGCAATCGTACCATAAACATGTTGACACTCGCTCACTTCTTTGATTGAATGACAACACAGCTAAAAGTTGACATTTTCATGGACTGATTTATGCAATAATCGAACGCCCCAATACTTGTTAACATAATATTTTGATGACGCTGGTCATTGGGATGAAATTGTATGATTTTAAGCGCCACGAAAATTGGCTTTTTCTATGCCTGTGTCCGCTCAGTTAGGCTCGCCATTGACTTTGTACATGTGTGACGTCACTAGCGTTATCTGTCGATTACGTGCAAAGTCAATTACTGAGCGGTATCCAGGATACATAGCAACTACGCAAGCCTCTCTTAAGTTCATTCGTTATCCCGTTTCCGTGATTATTTGTTATAAACGATACTTACTATTGTCGTGCTAAGATCCTGAGCTACCACGCCGTGATTCTATTCCGCCTCTAAAATCAATAGGTGATATTTCCGACACAAATCAGGAGATGGTCTAAAAAAGTGACGCAAATTTCTAAAAACAAGATATCCGCGAGCTACATTCATCTTGGTGCAAAGAACTGTCTTTTTTCCCCTTTAAATTTAACGTATAATGACTTGAATTTTGGGGGTTGCATTCCGAAAATAGAAAACATCGCGCATACGCTTGCACCGCGCGCGTACTGCGCGCAGTAAGGAAGTAGGTCACCTTTCAGGGGTGAATGTTGTTCATAATCTGCCTCGGGATGGGAGAAAAGGGCGCGCGGATGCCAAAACTTGTATGGTATGTGTCTGTGTTTAGGAGGTGTTATGTGCATTGATTATGATTGGGTGTTGTTGGCCGATCGTTCTAGAGAATCAGACAATTAAATTGATTTTTGCAGGCGTTATTCTGTCTTTGTTTGATAGACATGTGAATGTATAGATCCATTTTCACACATTATATTTCCGGAATCGGCATTAATAAGTCAGCTAAGGCTAATTTGAACTCCATGTTTACACACAAACATTTGTTTAAAGGGATCTAGTAACTTTTAATGACTTGCATCTCTAGTGGTTCTTTGGGTTGTTTTCCTCTTTATTAATACTAACTTGCTTTTTCTAAAATTTCTGTTTGTTCTTCTTCCTGGGAAGCGACCACAATCAAAATTGCTGATTATTCTGTCACTTCTAGGAGGTTGAAGTTGCACATTGTGGCTCTATATCATGTCTCATCCTCATCAAGTTGTTGAGATACATGTATGTATGATTTAATTCGAAAGAAAATCCTGGGGATCGTTTCAACTGTGTACAAACTGATGGCGAAGCGTTCTAAATAGCAAATGCATTTACGCTGCCTCAATACTCAACCGTACAACATTAATTTAACATGGAATCACTCAGTGGACCAGCATATCAGATCACAGAAATAAACATTTGATCAACCCTTATGTCAGATATAGTTACCATATTACAACATCAGTTTCAAGGATTACTAGTATTTCTATTTAAATAAAGATCTCATTAATAATGTACAGTGCTTTGATTTTATGTTGCTGCTCTCCACCCAGGTGTATAAATGGTTACTCGGTAGTGGGTAGGATTGAGGGTGTAGCACCTGCTGGAATGCTCCCCAGGGAGTGTAAAAATACACAATAAGAGCTGGATTGATTGTGGGTGTGTATTGGACAACTTCAAAGGTAATAATAATTATTAGACGCATGGCTCTTTAGAAGAACTGCAAAAATACTGTATAGGCTAAACATGATAATCATTACTTATTATTATTATTATTATTATCATTATTATTATTATTATTATTATTATTTGATTAGATTCTGGAACCATATGCAGATTCTTCTGCCGTTTGAGCCGCCAAACTGGGATGCGTTTTTGGACCGAATGAAGTTGAGGGACAGACCCAGGAGGGCCGTATGGAAACCATCTCGGTCAACTGGTAAGTAGAGGTGTGATTGTCTGTGAGTTTGTTTGTTTGTTTGTTTGTTTGTTTGTCTGTCTGTCTGTCTGTTTGAGCTTCCAAACTGGGATGTGTTCTTGGACAGGATGAAGCTTAGGGACAGACCTAGGAGGGCCGTGTGGAAACCACATACCTGCCAACCAGTCCGATTTTGTCGTATTTAGTCCGATTTTTTACTCAAAAAAGGGTAAAAAATCGGACGAGTACTATTTTTAAGTCAGGAATTTTTTTTAATTTATTTATTTATTTTTTTTTTTTCCTTTTTGATCTTTATGATCTTTCTTTATCATTGAACTATTGCTCATTCAGAGTGGTCATATGTTAAAAAATAGCACAAGAGAGCATCTAGAACCCTAGAGCTGGACCCCGGCTGCAAAGGACTTCGCGCTTCGCGCGCGTGATGTGATGTGCACTTCGCTCACATGAGAGTAAGATTTTTCATTTTCAAATGTTGGCAGGTATGAAACCATCTCAGTCAACTGGTAAGTAGAGGTGTGATTGTCTGTGAGTTTGTTTGTTTGTTTGTCTGTCTGTCTGTCTGTTTTAGCTTCCAAACTGGGATGTGTTCTTGGACAGGATGAAGCTTAGGGACAGACCTAGGAGGGCCTGGTAAGTAGAGGTGTGATTGTCAGTGAGTTTGTTTGTTTGTTTGTCTGTCTGTCTGTCTGTTTGAGCTTCCAAACTGGGATGTGTTCTTGGACAGGATGAAGCTTAGGGACAGACCTAGGAGGGCCTTGTGGAAACCATCTCAGTCAACTGGTAAGTAGAGGTGTGATTGTGTTTTTGTGTGTTTGTGTTATGCTTTATGCATCTCTTCGTGTTTCTATGCATGTATGTGTGTTGTGTACATTTGTGTATACAAACAAATACGTGTTTGTGATGTTGTTTTGTTTGTCTGTTTGAGCCTCCAAACTGAGATGGGTTCTTCTTGAACGTGTGTTTAACTATGTTTATGTGTATGTGTGAAATGAAAATCCCGTATACTTTTTAAGGTAATGCATTTTAAAATTAATTTTAGTGCACATAAGGAATGGAAAATATCAAAGTGCGAGGAAATCGATTATCCTGTCCCAATTTATGAGCACACACACAGCGCGATGAGGGAGAGAGACAACGCATCAACGCACTGACAAATATCAGAGTTGAAGCATTCCTGTACTACCAGACCGCTGATGAGAATGTTCTAATGAGCAATTAAAGCCCATCAATGTACTGTTCAAACATCACTGAGTACTCATTTTTTTCCAGTCATTTCCTCTCTACCATGTATCAATTAACAGTGCTGTAGGACTCGAGCCCGGACTCGGACTCGAGACCGGTCTCGAGTCCGTATTTCTCCGGACTCGGACTCGGACTCGAGCCTAAAAGACTCGGTCTCGGACTCGGACTCGACCAATGGTGACTCGTGACTCGGGCGAAAATCGGGCCGAGACCGGCAACGAGACCGGCATTTTTTCCGTTTTCCCACGTTTATTTATAGTTTATAAAATTACCCAGCGCAAGCAAATTTTACAAACCTGTTGTTCTAGCGCACCTTGCTCACTTGAGTGGCATTCTGGAAAATGATCGTAACATCGCCTCAACAAGCTATTATAATGCCTAACTAGACGTTGAGATTAGTCGTTTATGTTTAGGAACACGCAAGACACGGTCAAGTATTGCGGCCAGAACGTGAATTAATTTACGAAAGCCTGAGCTGAAGCGACTAAGCAATACAGTAAAGCATGTGTGTACCACGGTACGTGTGTACGTGTGCAAGTACAGTACGGTATCCTCGGCTATGCGCTAGGCTACCGCGCACGTAGCAGCGCGCGTATGACGAATAACGAACAAAAAAACAAAAAACAATCGACATACCAGTTGACTGATGTTTGCATTGCATCTTCAATCAACCAGTCATTCAACAATCATGTCTTTAGTTTCTCGTGTCATACTGTTTGGGTATATGGACCATAGAGAGTTTGTTGATCGTTCAACAAAGAAAAAACATCAAGCAAAATGTAAATTTTGCAGAACGCACACGACCATTACAATTATACACAACAATATTTGTTATTCATTTTGTTAAAATAAATGTGAAGTAGCATCCCTTTCTCTTTATCAGTATAATATACATATATATACTCCAGTACTGACATACTCTGATTGTAATAACTTGTGGTAATTCCATGAAAATGTCTACAATGGGCCAAATTTTAAAATCATTTTAGGCTTTTAGCCTCATGGGTCCAGTAGTTATCAAATGTTCATAACTGACAGTTTATGGCACAAAACGTGAATTTTCAGATATTTTATATGTTATGCTGAAAATTGTGATCTTAAAAGGATAAGAAAATTGCTGAAATTGATGCTTAACTTTAACAATGATTATTTTTCAGCAACTTGACTGTTTGCACATAAAGTTATATCCCATTAATCCATTTGACAGTGAATTACCTTAAAAGGAAAAGTTATGCAGCAGTTCCTTATCCACTGTATTTTGGGGAAATTTAGGGTGAAAAAAAACAAACTAAATTCTTGTCCGGCGTCTGTCACACTTTTTATGAACTTTTTTCATTAAATTTTGTTTAATTGAATTTGTCTTATACTCTGTAATAATAACCTTTGACATTGCCCAACATCATTTCTGCAGATAACCCTTTGTCATTTCTTTGATGGTGTCTATTATGAAGATAACTGTTGTAGTAAGAAGAGTTAAAATATATAACTTCTCTGACAAATGGAAGTTTACAATGAACCAGACAACTATTTATGTTATAAAGAGTTCACTGTAAGGCATTTATCATAATGAAACTAATGTGTTATAAAAAGAATTGCAAATTAAGATTTTCCCATTGGGACTCGGACTCGGACTCGGATGTCCGGGACTCGGGACTCGAGGTCCGGGACTCGGACTCGGACTCGGACTCGGACTCGGACTCGGACTCGGACTCGGACTCCAGGGACTCGGACTCGGACTCGGACTCGGACTCGGACAGGGTGGACTCGACTACAGCACTGTCAATTAAAGCAACACAAATTTCTTGGTAAATGCATTGTCAGCATGACCAGAGAACATCAACATTATTATATTGGCAAGAATAGCGCAATTAATGGTACTTTATTTAAAGTGATCCATTAACTTTGTTAAATTCGACCAAAAATCACTTGGAGCTTTCACATTTTTCTTGTACCTTGTTGTTTGGCTTATGGTAACAGAAGAATGAAATGGGTTTTTATGCCTCCGCCAACGAAGTGGCCGGAGGCATTATGTTTTCGGGTTGTCCGTCCGTCCGTCCGTACGTCCGTCCGTCCCGTTTTCGTTCTCGCGATATCTCAAGAACCAGTTGACGGATTAATTTCAAACTTGGTATGAGTGTACATATTGGGGTGACAATGATCTTATTAGATTTTAGGGGTCATGAGGTCAAAGGTCAAGGTCACAGGACTCAATATATATGCAAAAATGCCTCGTTCTCGCGATACCTCAAGAACTGGTTGACGGATCAATTTCAAACTTGGTATTAGTGTACATATCGGGGTGCCACTGATCTGCTTAGATTTGGGGGGTCATGAGGTCAAAGGTCAAGGTCACAGGACTCAATATGTATGCAAAAATAGCTTGTAATGGCACACTTTAAAGAACTGAATGTCAGATTTCAATCAAACTCGGTACCTGAATGTATCATAAAGAGTCAACATAGCTATAAAATGTTGGGGTCATGAGGTTGAGGTCAAGGTCACGGGACTCATTATACATGCAAAAAAGCTTGTAATGCCAAAATCTCAAGAACTAAATGTCAGATTTCAATCAAACTTCGTACCTGAATGTTTTGTAGGGAGCCATCAAAGATTGGGGTCATATGGTCAAGGTCACAGGACTCAAAACATATGAAAAATATTGTCAAAAATTAAATCTGTGCATGTTAATTTTGGCTTGATATTAAAATCGCGTGATAGCGGAGGCATAATCTTCGATTGCGCGCAATCGAAGATCCATCTAGTTATTTTTTCAAATGGCTGCCGAATTATGGAGATATTTAAGATTGAATTTGAAAGTGTCTATGGACACTTTCTACCGTAGTCAAGAGGATAATTCACACGAACGATCAGGATAAAATCATATGTTGATTTTCTGTGTTTTTACTTGCTATTATTCTTTTTCTATGAAAATCTCACATATCATTCTCAGGAGTCTCAAATATTACTTTTAGGAAAAAATATAGGTAATCGATCACTTTAATGCATTTCAATGCAAAATGCCAAAGTGCACGGATATTAAAACGGATCCTGCCCCAATTTGTAAGCAAAGGCACAGTGCGATGGGGGACAATGCATGAATGCGCCTTGACAAAGATAAGAATGGCATTGTGGCTGTCCTAATGAACCAGAATGTTTTATTGATCAAAACTCATTAAAAAATGCATTTACGTAGCCGAGCGTTCGAATCTAGCAGATCATTCAGGCCTTCATATTTTCAGTTGTTTTCACTCTACTTTTTCTTAGTACCGTATTTGTCGGTGTATTAACCGCATGGTTTTCCCGACGGAATTACCGACGAAAAGGGGGATGCGGTTTGTACACGGGGATAAGGAAAAATTGCACGAAAATCCCCACTAGGACAACACAGCATGAAACACTATGTATGGGACTGTAGTGAACGCTAGAAGAAAAACAAAGACAAAACAAAACATGAATCAAATCGCAGATGAAAAAACTGTACCTTGATATGTTTATTCCTTCTTACAAGTTCAAGTTTTGTTGAATCTACCTTTGAAAATAGTAAATTCTAAGCCTTTTTTGAGATGAAAAATTGCGATCGTAACTTTGCAAGTGGTGGGGAGAAAAAGTGTGCAGTATTGATTTGACTGAAATTAGTGATCATCCTATCGTGATTGATCACTAATTTCAGTCAAATCGGTGCTGCACACTTTTTCTCCCCACCACTTGCAAAGTTACGATCGCAATTTTTCATCTCCAAAAAAGGCTTAGAATTTACTCTTTTCAAGGGTAGATTTAACCAAATCTGAACTTGTAAGAAGGAATAACATATCAAGGTACAGTTTTTTATCTCCGTTTTGATTCATTTTTGTTGTTTTGTCTTCGCTTTTCTTCTAGAATTTATTACAGTCCCATGTACAGTTGTGTATCTAGTGTTCCGTGTTTTGTTATCTGGTAAGCTCAACAAATCTTACGGATTGATCGGGGAAGGGGCTCATAATTTCCTTAATGTGCTTCAGAGACTTCAGTAAATTGAAGTATATTTCATAGATCAAAACTCTGAAAAAGAAGGATGTTTTTACTATATCCTTGGCACATTTTGACCATCTAAAAATCAAGAATTATACTATCAAAAACTTCTTTTTTTTCATGGAGAACCCCCAAAGTTAGGGATGCGGTTAATACATCGGAGCGGGTAATACACCGGCAAATACGGTAAATTAAAATACATGGTCAGCATGGCCAGAGATGAACCATCAACATAATTATACATATATGATTGGCAAGAAGAGAATATTGTATGGTAGAACCTTGGTAACAGTGACAAAGGACTAGTTGAAGCGGATATTTAAATGGATCCTGCCTCAATTTGTAAGCAAAGGCACAATGTGATGGGGGACAATGCATGAATGGCCTTGACAAAGATAAGAATGGCATTGTTCCCGTCCTAATAAACAAGAATGTTTTAATGAGCAAAACCCACTTAAAAATGTATTTACATTTTACACTACACTTTCAGTATTAGTCAATGTAGCCGAGCCTTTGACTCTAGCAGATCCTTCAGTCCTTCATTTTTTTGTTTTTTTTTCTTAGTAAATTAAAATACATTGTCAGCATGGCCAGAGAATCTGGTTGATTATCTTGCCCCGATTTCTAGACGACAATTCTTAAGGATGTGATATTTTTAATCTCATATGCAACATTTGTTTTTACTCGCCCTAATCTATTTGATGATGATAATAATAATAATGTATTTGTAAAGCACATATCACAAAGAAAGGTTCAGCATACTATACTGCGTATTAATCAAGTACAACTGAAAGGTGCTATCCCAGAAGAGTGCACCATGTACATAAAATAAAATAAAAGGAAAGCGAATGCAGCATGTTCTGTTCTGTTGATGATCTTGCCTTTAAAGGGCAATGAAACTATGGTTTTCACGTGAACATACCCACATTTTACTAATTCTTACGGCGGCAAAAGATGATGGAGCGGCCATGTTCTTGTAATTACCCGACATGCTTTGCAAACTCTGACGTATGTGCTTAGGGCCGAACAAAAAGCTTTTCACTGATTTCAAAGCATCTACAAGTATTCAGACAATGGTTTGAATTGGTGCTATTGAAATGCATTAGTGCATATCATTGATCGTAGTCCGCACAAACCTAATAATGGCGGCCTACAGTGTTCGCGTGAATAGTGGTATACCCGATTAGAGTTTTCACATATTTCTTCCAAAGCAAAAATCTGAGTCGGAGTAATGTTGCATAACAGGCATATTACTATGTATAAAGTATGATAAACTCTATTCTCGAGTTGCATTGCCCTTTAATTTCTAGACAACGACAATTGTTTAAGAATGTGATATTTGAGGTCTGATATTTGTTTTGTACTTACACTCTCCAATCTATTAAATTATCTCTCCCCCCCCCCCCCCCCCCCCCCGTTTCTAGACAACGACAATTACCAAGAATGTGAAATTTGAGATCTGATACTCAATGTTTTGTCGTTATATGCTCTGATCTATTCAATTTATCTTCCCCCGATTTCTGGACAATGACAATTACGGAGAATGTGAAATTTGAGATGTGATACTCAATGTTTTGTGTTACATGCTCTGATCTATTCAATTATCTTCCCCCGACTTCTAATACAACGACAATTACTAAGAACGTGACATTAAAGGTCTCATACTCAACCAGTTTCCGTACTAACTCTGATTTATTTAACAATCTTGCCCCGATATCTAGGCACGCGCAGAGTGAATGCATTCGGGGACAACACGGGGACGCAGCATAATGGCAGGAATGGAAACGACGAGAAGGACTGGAAGAACGGAAAACTTTCGACGGAAGCGACAACGAAGAACTGCAAACCGCCCGCCACTCCAAAGGCCTCTGATAAGAGAGGACCTGATTCCCTCAGTTGGCTGCTCCCTGTGGCAGTCGCCATTGTGGCTGCAGGCATTGTACTGTGGAAGATAAAATGAGCAATGGGAGCGGCGAAAATGACACACTGCATATATGCCTGCTGTATGCTGTAGTGAGAGTCAATGAGAGTTGGGGATAATATTAGTGTTGGGGTTGGTGAAATGGCGCATTGTACCAATATGCGCCTTATGCCCACTGATTTCAATAATAATAACTGGATAGATAAATTGTTGATAGAAATATGATGCCATTGGGGTGAAAGAGGTGAAGTGAGTTGGTGAAATTGCACATTGTAACAATATTCCATATGCCCACTGATATGAGTAATAACTGGATAGATTAATTGTTGATAGAAATATGCTGCCATTGATTGAAGTAAGAGTCTATGTTGGGGATGAAATAAGTGTAGGGAGTTGGTGCACACTGATTTCAATAACTGGATAGATTAATTGTTGATAGAAATATGATGCCATTGATACGTCATAACTTCATACCCAGAACAATACAATTCCTTTTAACCGCACAATGAGTACAACTGAACTATATTCTTTACATGTGTGCTTATTCTGTACATATTTTTTAAAGAGATGTAAAGTAAAATATAAGACATTCAATTACTACGATGGAGTTACAATAATTCAAATACAAGCTTGTCTTCTATAAAGTATTTCGTGATGTGTTTGCTTTTATTTGTACCTAGGGTTTTTGCTAAAAAGTAATTATTGTGACAAAATTATGTATGATAAACTATTGAGTTGATTTTCGACCGTGAGAATATCTACATTTAATTATATTTATCTATTGGTTGAACATTGGTGAATGCCCATGTTTTATTGATTGCTATGATGAACAACAATAATAGATAAAGGGAATAGTAAATGTTTAAACAAATTTATCATCCATAAATTAATACATTATATACCATTCATAACCTAACATATTGGAAAATTTGGGCAAAAATGTCTGACAATGAAGTTTGATGAACTTAAGGATTACCATGCAATCATGAGATAATAGAAAGAAATTCTGGAAAATATTTAGAGCTAATCATGTGCATAATTATTCAACCTCTATTTTTATAAAAGAATGTATATTAAATAAAAGTTTTGGAAGGTCTACAATTTCTCGGAACTGCCCAGACATGTGTACGAAATATTGCTGCATTTAATGATATTCAGATAATGAGTTTTCATTTCGGGACCAAGAGGAATAATGTTAACCTTTTTACCACGGCAATAGATATACTGCTTCAATAGCTATATACGAGATTATTTTACGGACCGGTCGAGTTACCGCACTGGGCGCGCACAAAAGAACCGATCGATATCTGGTTGACCATGGCATTGTATTCGCTTCTATTCAACCTAGCGTGAGTTCGCTGGTCAAGTAGTTCACACAATAGAGGCGATCGATATGCATAGTATAGGGTCAGCAAAGTGAAATTCTATGCGAAAACTATGATTCTGGCTTGTATGTGTTTGTATACGAATATCCTGAAATTACCATGATAAAATTGTAATAAAACAATAATCGAGCAACTAGAGTCGGGGAAACTTGATATACATGTAGCCAAGGGTTCAATCTTTGTATTCAGCCAAATTATATTGTACTTACAAGATGCATACATATATGTTCATGCAATTAATATAGCCCTTGCTCGGAACCGAGAAATCTCGGTTCCCGTATATGAATAGGCACAACGGGGACCGAGAATTCTCGGTCACCGTAGTGATCGGGTTAATATTATTTGGCTTAGAACACATTTTCTATCAAGGGTTTTAATTTTGTTTGGTAAGCATGTTATATTGAACTGACAATGCATGTATATTATAGTGAAATGCAGCATTCAAGTAGAGAATATTAGTTGACAATCAAAATGAATTTTAAATTGTACATTTATTTTATTTCTAAATGAATTTGGAAGGGCATGATGGAGGTCTTATGCTCATAAGGTTGTAAATCGACTGGCGTTTAAATAGAATTATATGTCGCAAGCATAGAGAAAAACAAAATTATTTTTCAGAAATTCAGAATGTTATCATGTACTGTAATAGAAAAATCCAACCATATGATAAATTTCCGCATTAACAAAATAATTATATTTTTCTAATTACATGACTAATCACTCCTACCTTGATTTTGTTTTGATGGGTTTTTTTTGTATTTCTTTTATAAAACTGGTATAAATTATTAAAGGTATGTGGTAACTTTGTTGTCGAAAGCAGAAAAATTGGATGGGCAAATCAGTTTTATGATTATCTACGCTTGCCCAATAGTCTGAAATTTCCATGGTAAACCGATCAGTTTTGGCTTTAGAAGATACATGTAAGAGCTGAGATGAACGAAAAGAATGCGTAGATCGCAAGAACATCACATTTAAATGCTTTCACACCAATATATTATACTTTTTTTCTTCATTTTAATGTTGTAGTTGGATAGGCTATTCTCTTGAAACTGATTTGATATTCCATGAGACTTGGTTCCATTTATGCACTAAACGTGTATATTTATCTAGCTTTGCATGTGTTGCCAGCATATAGTACTACATGTATATAGCTTATTGTATTGCATTTCCCTGCAAATACTTATGAAATTTTCTTCTATACAGGCAATTGTATATTATATTATGTTCTTACAAGTATATTTATATTCTTATCTTACATGTAGTAGTATGGACATAAGGTATTGTAGCGGCAACTTTTACATGTACATGTACTTGTTACTATAGTTAACTTAATATGGGATGTTAGGAATTAACAAGTTTTCATAGTGGCCAGCCAGTCGGGCACTAAAGTAATATATCACATTTTTCTAGCCCTAAATTAGAATTGAGCGCCGCAAACTAAGAAACATATTTTTTGTTTAAAATCTGTTAATATTGGTTGACAAGTCAGGCAATTAAAGTTTGACTTTTAAAATTGCAAGTGGCTCATCAAGGCTCATTTTTGGTGGCCCCTGGCTAGTGGACCTACATGTGTACTATTTGATATGCACACTGAGATTCTGACATGGTGGTCGGCAACTGACAACTGTTCCTTTTGAGCAAGGTGGCATTTTTTGGGGTGTATTTTACTTCTTCTTCTTCTTCTTCTGGGTAGACCTGTGTCCTTCAATCTTGAAGATTATTACAGGTGTCGGTGTGCTGTGCGCCGGTGCTCGTGCTTGACAAGTGCAGTCATACAAATGTAGTTTAATATCGTTATCCAATTGTCATTTACTAAAGATGAGCATAATTATACATATATACATGTACATGTAACTTGTACTTTTGGGTGACATGTTTGTGGTGTATTGAGTTTGTCATTACTAAAGATGAGCATAATTATGCGGATATTACTTGTACAGTTTTTGGGTGACATTTTTGTGGTGTATTTTAATACATGTACATGTAGTTTATCAATATCAAATTGTCGTTATTTATTAAGATGGTAATATGCACTTGTGGGTGTTATACTAAACTTTAAATTGTGTCACAACATCTGTTATGTTTTGTTTAAAGGGGACCACCAGGCAAAGAACCAACACCTAATTGTATGTTTTGGTACCGTTTTGTGATATCAAATAGATACCCAACATTTTGCAAAGGGTTGTGTAATTCATTAACAAAGCAATTAATTACCACCACTTACGGAACCACTATTATTTCCTGGTTCAGTACGGGCATAACATTTGCGAGTGCGCCAATGCTATTCACGTGTACGTTTGGAGACAATAGAATCCCCGACGATTCGTTCGCTCTGGACAAAGTAGTCTTCCGTACATGCAGACCCATGAAGGCATGCTTAAGAATGGCAATGCGCTTTCCAATTATGTTTTTTCTGGAAAAATATTTGTGTGAACTTGTCAATGTTACCTTTCATTTATAAGAATATTATTTTTTGGTGGTGGTACCCTTTAGAGTAAATTGTGTGGTACTTTGTACATCTTCTGTATTGGAAAGTCTTCTGAAAAATAATACTCCAAATTTGATACATAGCGCATGCAATCTATTGCAGTAAATGTGCAAAGACTTATTAAAACCTGTACATGTAACATTATTATGGAAGGTTTTATATACCGTAAAACTCTTTTCGTCGGAAAAATTTCAAAGTCGGGGGTGCGCCTTATACACAGGTACTTTTTTTTTTTTTTTTTTTTTTTTGGGACACCCTGTAGTCATGTTCAATGCATATTACACTGGTCTAGGGCATGACAAGAGCTTGATATGAGGAGGAACATTTATCAACATATACCTTTTTCCTGCATAAATGATAGTGGTTAGCAAAACAAACAAGTTTTTAAGCAGTCACACTGCTACTAATTGAATATTCAGATACCGTATTCATGAGTAGCAGCACTCATTTAATATTCAATTTTCTAAACAGTGGTTATACATTTTTCTCATTAAACTAAGTTATTAATTAATTTAGTATTTTGCATATTTAATTAGCTTTGCTACCTCATGAATATTCATGAGCAACAGTGTTATTGCTCAATAAATGTGCAATTTTTGTAATAACCACTATGTTTTATTTGAGAAAATGTATATGTTGACTGCTAAATTAAACATTAAGCCCTTGTTATGCCCTAGAACAGTGATGTAAGTTTTCCAACAGCACTACAGGGTGACTAAAAAAAAATACAAGGTATTATTTGTTATAGAAAGTTGGGAGTGCGCTTTATACACGAGTGCGCCTTATACACGGAGTTTTACGGTAATATTATTTGCATAAATAATGTTTTAATGACATTGTTGGATAAATGTACACCAGATGATTATCGATCGATCATGTTAATTCCAGAATTTGTTGTATTAATCGCATTTGCCTAGTTGTAAAACTTGTAACATATATGTAATAGTCAGACA
Organism: Echinarachnius parma; assembly: GCA_037951105.1. Classification (NCBI taxonomy): domain Eukaryota; kingdom Metazoa; phylum Echinodermata; class Echinoidea; order Clypeasteroida; family Echinarachniidae; genus Echinarachnius; species Echinarachnius parma. Next base: position 80,047 of record JBAMJV010001092.1, on the reverse strand, counting down.
AATTTAAATAGTGATGATTAAAATATGTTATTTATATAAATGTAAGTACTATAAACACCATGGCTTAAAAGGGCAGATTTACTATTTTCTACTAGTGTTCAACATGTAGTTTGTTGCAGTGTACAGTTTATTAATCATTAATATTTTTTGCTAAATTCCTGTAGCTAAATGTACATGTACAGTATAGATTATTGTATAATTGTTTAGATTTTTTGATATATACTTGATCGTATCTTGACTTGGATTAATAGCAGGCTGTGTATGATGTCATAATTATGATATGAACAATAGTCTTGATATGTTTTGCGCCCATGATAAAAAATGCGAGAATGAAAACTTTGTCATCAGTACTTTCGAGAAAAGCATTTTTTAAAAATATTTATCCTTGGCTGTTATCTACTTTTTAACTGCATGTTGCATGTTCATAAGAAATCTTGTTTGTTTGAATCAGAATTCTTGTAATTATGTGGAAAATTGTGCCATATTTGTGATTGGGTCGATTGCTCCTACCAAAGCCTTTTTGATCATTGAAATTAGCGAAAACAGAGGCGAAGCGAACAAGTGTAATCATGTTTCTTAGAAATTTAGAGAGAATTAATAAAAATCAATGAATGATAATTATTTCAATCTTTTTAAACATTGTTCTCATTATTTTGATTGTCTTTGAATTTTGATTCAATAAACTGCCTACTGACCTGTGCATCATTACTAGTTATATATTCTCAGTATTATAATTATAATAAATATAAGATAGTGTATTATTATCGGATACACAACCACAATCACTCCGACAGCGATGCAGATTATTAATCCTAACCCCCTTTTTTACTACAAGAAACAAAACACAAGTATCAATTTTCTCATTTTTTTATTCACAAAAACTGGTGAAGCAATTTTTACAATAAATTGTAATGTTCATGTACAAGTAAAAGCACAAACATGATGTATTACTCTTCAAAGATAACAAGTTACATTATATTTAAAATTTAAATACAAAATTAACAAAATTTTTCAAATAAATCAAAATATGTTAGCTAGGCAACCACACTCCGTACGTCGCTACAGAGAAAAGGATACACTCAATATTTTTCTCAAAATGGTTTAGGATAAAAGATACATGTACTATTCATGTACCATGCTAGTGAAAACATACAATGATCCCTTACGAGCAGATAAACATGAGGAAAAATAGACATAAATGTGTTCAGCTTGGCGACCAAATTAAACATGACCATGCCTACAAAAATGAAAACGGGCTCAATATCTTACACAAATTTACGCAATGTTTGGCTGTGGTAAATATACGTTTGGCGCTAATAAGTAAATGCAGTAGCCACGTACGCTCGTGCAATATTGCTGTGTATGTTGGTAAAAAATTAGGTCAAATAAGACGCAAAGTTGTTTGTTTATAGCAATCAACGAAAACGTGACCATGATATTTATACAGCTAATATTGAAAGGTAGTCTTCCGACAATAATTGCTCTAAAATTCTCCACAAATTTACAAAATGTTTGGCTGTGGTAAACATGTTTGGTGCTCAAAAATCATGCATGACTGTGCCACTGCCACGCTAGTGCAATATTGATGTTTATGTGGGTAAAAAAATTACGTCAAATAGACACTAAGCTGTTTGCTTTCAATCATTTAAAACGTGACCATGCTATTCATACAGCTAATATTGAAAGGTGCAGGCAATAATTGGTCTAATACTCTCCACAAATGTACACAATGTTTGGCTGTGGTGCTGACTGTGTCACGCTAATGCAATATTGATGTTCATTTTGTCGGTCACAAAATTATGTCAACTGAAATGGACACAAATCTCTTGGCTTGGCAATCAACTAAAACGTGACCTGTTGAAAAGGTACCAACAGTAATTGGTCTTATTCACAAATTCACAAAATGCTTGGGTGTTGTAAATATTGAAAAAACGGTTATTATAATCTTGTCAAATCTTATACATACATTGTAATTGATTCACAATATTCTCCACAAATTCACAAAATGTTTGGCCATGATAAATATTGAAAAGGGGGTACTTTTTTTCCCCAATGTTCTTGTCAAATTATACATACATGTACATGTACATTCTCTGTGCTATAATCGATTCAATATCATTCACAAATTCACAAAATGTTTGCCCGTGGTACATATGGGCAATTTTTTTTCAACATTCTTGTCAAATATTGTACATATACATTGTACATGTAATTGATACAATATTCTCCATAAATTCACAAAATGTTTGGCTGTGGTAAATATTTAAAAAACGGCTGGGAACTATTTATTCAATACATTCTTGTCAAAATGTCCATACATTGTATGATAAACCAGTCACGTAATGTGCGTACAAGTGCATGGCGGCATCAAAAAGTGACTTTTAAAGGGATCTACAGTAGTTGCATTGTCAAAATCCATAAAGTTTACTTAGAACTACATGTAGTAGTGGTTCTCGCATACCTCAGTCAGATTTATAATTAGCTAGTGGATAACTTAACTGTGTACAATTAAGTTAAAGTGCAATGAGTTAGCGAATATCAATTTGCATTTTCACTCATTACTTGGGTCATATGACATTCATTTACAATGGAATTTTCACACATCACTCAGAAGACATATTATAGCATCACAGAAATACACATTTTATCAAACATTTACCAGTTTTCGCATATGTCAACAAAGTTACTAGATGACCATTTAATTCAGGATTACTAATAAAGGGCTGTAGCATTATCAATATCCTTGATCAACAGTTACAGTTCAAACCCTACAGTATTCATACTGTAGGATTTTTCCCCCGTTTTTTTTTCACATTGTGTGCAACCACATGCTGACATTTGAAGAAGATGTTATCAGTTTACACGGAGATAATGGCATTTACATACAGTGTACATGTGCACTTCACTTTGAATTGATTTATCAATATAGCATATGGCCATGTGTTTTGAACTGGGCCAGTAAGCGTTACACTGAGGGGTTTTCAAGAGATCATGACAAATTTTATTAATGTCAAAATATTGTTATTAATTTACATCCAAGACCCATGAAGGTATACATTTTTGGAAATGATATGGTACCAGGGTTCCATTTGTGCTGTTTTAAAAACAACTGTACAGGGTGTGTCAAAAAAATAGGCTAAAATATGACGAAAATGAGACAAAAAAGTACCATTAAAAAACTGCCACTGGAGAAAAATCTTATCAACCTTGTGAAATGTTGTATGCATAATTCAATTAAGCGTGAATGCACCTTTCGTTTGGTATATAATTTGCTATGTTTCATCTATGATAATGTAATTTTGTGCAATCATCTTTTTGTACAATATTTAGGTATACACAATACAATAGATCATGACAAAATGTACTCCAAGTCAAAGTATCTTTATCCAAATGCGTGAAAACATTATTATAAATGATATTGGATGAGGAATCTACTAATATGATGTAAATTTGAAACAACACTATAAGGTGTGTCAACAAATTATATGAAAAGCGAGAAAAGGTTAGATGAGAACAATTTTCTAAGTACTGTATAATGTTTACGTATGTTTGAGTATCCTTAAAATACAACTTCATACTAGTTTATTACAGGTACTTCTCCAGAAACATGATTGTAATTGCAGTTTGCGCGGTCTTTTTCGTCTTGTAAAAGCAAGGCAACATAATTAAAGTGATTGTAAAGCGTGTAAAAGCACTCTAGATCTATCTGCAAAAAGGCCAAAGTAGTCTTTTGTGTGATTATACTTGCACGTAAATACACTGTACTAAAAAAATCATGCTCCCCTCCTCTTTGCAACATTCTTTCTACAGTTTTAAATTATGCTCCAAATTTATGCTCCTCTTCTCATGGTAGGCTCTAGATTAGGCTTTGAATTTTGTTTATCCAAATGTTTAATTGTCCAATGTTTAACTATTCATGACATCTGGTAATTGTACATAATGATCCCATTCATAAGAAACTACCCTAGTCTTGAGGAAGCCACCCCCCCCCCCCCCCCCCCAATGCTGAAGTAAACAGCCTATTCATCACATCTCTTTTGCGTGGTAGATTAATCGCTCTTAATTTCAAGAATGTGTCCAGCAATAGTTTCTTCAATTGGGCACTTGACCCAATTAATTGCATGACCAGCACACAAAGGCAAAAGTAGTCTTGTGTCAAGTTGTGTGTGATTATACTTGCACATGAATACACTGTGCTCAGTACATGGGTCATGCTATTATGCTCAACAATTCATGCTCCCCTCCTCTTTGCATGGTTTCTACACAGTTTTCTATTATGCTACAAATGTATGCTCCCCTCCTCATGCTCCCCTCCACCTCCACCATGAAAAATCTGCTACTTTGCGCCAAAGAATTTAAATTAACTCAACAATGATGAACTGAAATTTCTGTTTCTGATTTTAAATCAATAGTCACTTATATTGCCTTTACTTTGATACCACATATGACAATGATGCCTTTGTTTTAAAAGTTTGGCACTCTGTTTAACAACCATGCATGTTGCTCAGATGTAACAACACCACCTATTCACTGGCCCAGTTCAAAACACATGGCCATATACACTTAGTGTCACATTCTTATGTTAAAGTGATCCAGGTAAAGTGTCTAACTCCACGAAAAATACTTGGAGCTTCCTCGTTTCTCTTCTGCCGTGTTGTTTAGCTTATGGTAAGAGAAGAATAAAATAGGGTTCGATTTTTTCAAATGTCCCTTTAGTATGAAGATAATTATCATTGAAAATCATTATTTCAGAAGCGTTAGCTAACGCTTTTGATAAAAAAGTACAATTGTCGTCGCTGAACACGTCCGGGCCAGCACACGTGGGAAATTTTCCCGACCCACTGAACTTTGAGCCGAGCGTGCGCAAATTCCATGAATTCCGTACCGTCTGTATGTATACACGGGTGCGGATATCGTCAAGATCAAACGGATGATTATTACTGCGACAAATCTACAACAGACCATCAGTATTCGGTGATAAAATATGAACTCAATATTCGTTTTTTTCACTAGGTAAACAGTGTTCGTTTTCTTTCAAACTTTCACAAATCTTTCAATTGTATTTTACAATGATATTGATATAGGATTGAAGTCTCAAATGTCATTTTGTGCAATATCTGACACTTTACACAGATCACTTTAAAGGAAACCAACACCCCAAAATAATATTCTCAAAAATGAAAGGTAACATTTTTAGTAGTCTATTCCACCTACAAGTGCAGGAAAATAAGTTTACAGACAAATTATGGAAAACTCATTAGCACCATAATAAAGCATGTGTCAGGGATGCCAGTTTTCAGGCTATAGCCTGATTTCAGGCCCTGACACCTTTCCATATCAGGCTTTATCAGGCTTCATATTGTACATAACATATGAGGCTCCAACATGTCTGGGTCTATTTTTAGGCTCATCTTGAGAAACCAACTGGTATCCCTGATGTGTTCATGGGTCTGCAGACAAAGGCTATCTATTGTCTAGGACAAACGCATCGGCCGTGATTCAATTAATTGTCTCCAAACATACGCATAAATCGAATTGGCGCAATCACAGAACCATGAGGCCATGTTCGTTCCGTAAGTGGTGGTAATTAGTACGGTTCCTGAATTAAACGACCCTTTGCGAAGTTTTGGACATCTATTTAATATCACACAACAATACCAAAACATAATTCTGTGTGGTATTTCTTTGCCTGGTGGTCCCCTTTAATTAATGTTAATGAATTTTTGAAATGATTCTACACAAATTGTCCTTTTACTTGGGCTTTTGGACTGTTGACAAGTTATAAGGTACCTAATATTTGGGTCAAAAGGAAGCATCAAGCTTATACAGCAGTTCATGAGGCGCAAACGTTTTAAAAATGCAAATATTTACTTTAAATCAGGACAAAAAATGAGAGAATCCATGCTGTTGATAAAATCACCTCAAATTTAGGTGAAAAACGCTACCACTCTGGACTGTGGACGGGTGATAAATGCCTCACATTCGGGTCAAACGGAAGAATTAAACTTACAGTAATACATTTCGATAGGTGTACGTGTTTGAGAAATGCAAATATTTGCGTTATATCACACTGTTGACAAATTTGATCACCTTTAAATTTATGGTCAAATTGTATTCTACATCTTTGGACTGTTGACAGGTACCTGAATATTTGGTCTATCATTTCATTAGGTGTACGTGTTTGAGACATGGCAAATATTTGCTTCATATCAGCAGAAAATAGTGACCCCACACGGTTGACAAAATTGATCACCTTATGGTAAAATATACTTGAAGCTTTGGACTGTTGATAGGCAATAAGTACATTTGTACCTATCCATATTTTACATCTTACATTTTATTTGGTGTACGTGTTTGAGGAGTGCAAACATTTGCCTTTTTTCATATCAGCGGAAAAAAAGACCTTTTGACTCCAGACTATTTGTAAATTTGCTCACCTCAAATTTAGAGTTAAGATACTAACAATTCTCAAGAGTGTATTGAGCAAATAATACATGGGTAATAGAGAGCGAACAAAAATTGAATATTGAACTTATATTTTATAATATGTATTTAACTGCAAATGCTTGATTCATATGACACATTTTTTTTTTTTTTTACCTTTCTGGACTTCTGACGGATAATAGTTCAACTCAAATTTAGGCTAAATACTGAAAATTCTCATGCACAGAGTTGATTAAAGGGATAGATGAGTTTTGGTCAAACTAAATTTTAGTAACCAAATCTTGCACCATTACATTTCAAGCTAATAGTTACATGTATAACTCCACCATCATGCTCGAAAGGTATTTAACAAAATGACAAACGACGAAGTAAAAATCCTGTTATCATTCAAAAAGAGTTGTTAAAACTCAAGAGGGCACTCTCTAAAAACTCATTAGTTTCAACCATTTTTTATTTTTTTAATTTGCATGTGAGGTTTGTTAAAATAATGACTAAATAGAGAGATCATCAACAACTATTCAAAAACATCTTTTGTAATTTTTTGAAAAGTGTAAGCATTTTTTTTTTTCCAAAGAAGAGCAATGAGAAGAGAGGTGTGATGGCATTAGGTGATTCTGTCGTTAGTTTGATTTCCACCATCGTGGTAATCAACTCGGTCACATTCTTATCAGTTTCTGACAGTTTTGTCACTACTGTCAACAATCCCAGCTGTGTTTACTGCCCCCGAGGCCCAGTGCTATCACAGAGAGAGGGGCAAGTGATAATAAAGTGTCAACACTGATAAAAATCTCCTGGATGCAGGCTTGAGAGCTGAAAACTCGCACCGCTTGTCAGGCCCTCAGAAGCGGTTTTCAGCAAGCGATAAAATTACGTCATGGTGTAACGGACTCTTGAGCAGAATCACCAGAAGAAGTATTCATCACTGCAGTTGCTTGCTTTGCTATATGAGAAAGGAGAACAGCTATGGCTGCTTTGTTGACTGATGATCAATCATAATTAAAGGGATAGTTGAGTTTTGGTATAGAAAGACCTCATTTTTGTGTGAGGTAATGAAAAACTGAGCGTCAAATTTGAAAGAGCCTGGCAGAATAAACTTTATTTGATCAAAATCAGTTCAGAAACAGCTGAAATATCAATCAATATATCCAATCAGAATTAATGTGGGATCCCACATTTATTCAATGACAAAAAATATATAAAATGCTTACACTTTTCCAAAAATGTTTGTTAATGGTTGAAACCAAAGCGTTTCAAGAGAGCGCCTTCTTGTGTTTTAACAGCTCTTTTGGAATGATATTAGGATTTTTACCTAGTCGTTTGTAATTTGTAATACCTTTTGAGCATGGTGGAGTTATAACTAATAGTTTGTAATGTTATGGTGCAGGTTTTGGTTACAAAAATTAAGTTTGACCAAAACTAAACTATCCCTTTAAGTCAAAATACTAGATTAATGTGCAAACAAAAAGTCAGACATACACATACCACTTCAATTCTTCATTTGACTTAAAGGGATAGTTGAGTTTTGGTAGAGAGGGCGCTAGATTACTTATTTTTTTGTGAGGTAATGAAAAACTGAGTGTAAAATTTGAAAGAGCATAATATTTAAATAATAAAATCATCTTTGTTTGATCAAAATCGGTTCAGAGACGGCTGAAATATCCATAAATATAACAATTTGTAATAAACCTGGGGCCCCAGGTTTATTAGAGAATTTTGAACCAGCCGTTAAAAATTTTTTTAAATGCTTCCTCTTTTCAAAAAGTTACAAAATAGGTATTTAAATAGTTGTTGGTTATTTCTCTATCTAATCACTATTTCAACAAAGCATCACATGCACAATATTTTATTCAAAATGGTTGAAACCGATGAGTGTTTAGAGAGCGCCCTCTTACGTTTTAACGGCTCTTTTTGAATGATAACATGATCTTTACTACGTCATTTGTAATTTTGTGTTCCTTTCTAGTTATAACTATTAGTTTGTAATGTAATGATGCAGGGTTTGGATACTAAAATTCGGTTTCACCAAAACTGTACTCTCCTTACCAGAACTCAACTATCCCTTTAATCAAACATTCACCTTAAATTACTATTTTCACAAGTTACATGTTAAAGGTATCTAGTAACTGTCTAAAGCGACAAAAGGGGAAAAGATCTGCTTTGGCTGCAGTACGTGTTATCGTAATTATCAATCATAATTAAGTCAAACTTCTAGATTAATGTACATAAGCATACATGTACCACTTAACATTTCTATTTGACGAATGATAACTTAATCAAACATTCAACCTGAATGTCTATTTTCACAAGTGACTAGTGACTCTGTCTGAATCGACAAAAGGAGAAGAGATGTGTTTGGGCTGCATTACATCTTGTCAAATTATCAACCATAATTAGATCAAACTCTTGAATTAAATGTGCAAACAAAAAGTTAGACATACATTGTACATGTACCACTTAAAATTACAATTTGACGAATGATAACTTAATCAAACATTCAACCTGAATGTCTTTTTCACAACTGACATCTTAAAGGGATCTATTAACTCTGTCTGACGGAAATGACAAAACTCACTTGTAACTTTACTGGGGGGGGGGGGGGGGGGAGGGGTGGCGGCTTGATTTTTTCAAATTATTACTTCATTGTTCAAATATTTATGAATCAATTTGAAATATACAGTAGTTCAGGATCATTTCAATTGATTCGGCAAATAGCACTTTGCATTTTTGTTCATACCATTATAAAATATTAATTTATCATTAACATATAGAACTTACATTTTATAGGGGGATGAAAACTACAAATGCTTGCTTTGTATGAGAAAGTAGAAATTTAATTTTGTATCTATGGACTGTTCACCTCAAAATTAGGCTAAAATACTTATTTTTTTGATACTATGTGTATTAAGCAAATTAACCTGTTCCCTTTGAGATTCTGAAATCCCTGTAGACCTTGTACTGTACATAGCCCACCCAGTTCCCGTATGCAACGGGTTAAGAATCAAGCATCCAAATAAAAATGTATTAGGTGGATGAAAACTGCAAACTAGTGCTTAAAGAGGGCAGTTCAGTTTAGGTATAGAGGGTGCTTCAAGAAATAATTTGTTTGTGAGGTAATGAGAAACTAAGAGTAAAATTTGGAAGAGCATACAATTTTAATGACAGGATCAACTTTGTTTGATCAAAATCGGTTCAGAGACGGCTGAAATATCCATAAATATAACCATTTGTAATTATTGTGGGGCGCACAATAACTCAATAACTTTGAACCAGCCGTTGAAAAAAAAAAATGTTTACACTTTTCAAAAATTTACCAAAGATGTTTTTAAATAGTTGTTGATGATCTCTCTATTTAATCATTATTTCAACAAAACATCTTATGCACAATTTGTTATAAAAAATGGTTGAAACCAATGCATTTTTAGAGAGCGCCCTCTTGTGTTTTAACGGCTCCTTTTGAATGATAACAGGCTTTTTACTTAGTTGTTGGTAATTTTTTGTACCTTTCGAGCATGGTGGAGTTATAACGATTAGTTTGTATAGTTTAAAATGTTATGGTGCAGGTTTTGGTTACTAAAATTCAGTTTTACCAAAACTGTACTATCCCTTTAATTCCATTGAGGAAGGAGAATAATTTATATTGATACTTTGGCTGAGCTAGGTCTAATGACAAATGATCAATTATCTCATAATTGGGGCAAACTCCAGAATACTAGCAGCATGTGCAAACACAGGATCAAACATATCACAGGAAATGTCCATTTGACCAATAATAATTAAATCAATCATACAACTTGAATGTCTATTTGCATTTGCTCACATTATGTCCTCTTGGTAAAAAACAAATATTGTACTTCAATTCTTGAGTGTCTCATTTAATTTTTTACATTTAAATGACATCTCAATCAAACATAAAACATGAATGTCTATTTACACATACACTGTATTTCATCTTGGCCAAACACCAAACTTCAAGTCATACTCGAGTGTCTATTGGCATTTTTCTCATCATGATCATCATGCTCAAACATGAAATATGGATTTCTTTTTTCACCCATGACATCTTATCTAAATCAAACACACAGCTTTAATTTTATACTTATAGTTCATGACCGACCAGTGCAAATGTTTGCTCCTCGTAAACTGTTGATTATTAACTACTAAGAAAATAGTGTACACATCCTTGAGTAACCTCACAGGCAGTTGCAGGTTTCCTAAGCAAACAGTACAACCAAGTAACAAAGCCATTAATACAAACAGAAGTGGCTGGAAGCCGCTGGAAGCGATGGGCTGCAGGTATGAGAGGCAGATTGTGCCAAAAATGTTCAAGCATTACAGTATAAAGTTTACTGGGGTTTCTTCAGCAAACATAACAACCAAGTACAAAAGCTATCTTACGCGATGGGCTGCAGGTACACCTGTAAGACAGCTTCTGCCCTAACTGTTTAAAGCTGTATTAACTGTATACAGTTTATCGATACAAATGACTTTATATTCATGGCGACAAATAAGCCGTTGCTATTTAATAATTACCATGATAAATACATGTACATATCGTGATAATAAAACAAGGCTTAGATTACTAGTGGATAATGGATATCATCAAAAACATTGCTCAATTTCATAATTTGTTGTATTTGTATTACCAATATAAGCATGGAACAGGTTTTGGTTTGTCTAATTTTCCTTTCATTAGAAAGATATTTATGATTGGAGTTTTCAGATTTTTAATAATCCACTGGATAGTCATAACTATGTATGAAGTCAGTGCAATGGGTTAGCAAATATCACATTCAATTACTCGGCCATAATAAAAACATCCATTTAAAGTGAAATTTGTACACAATACCCAAGGACATGTATCAGGTCTTAAAACTACAAAATATACTAACCATTCATCACTTTCTGCACATGCACACAAACTTACTACTTTTGTAGATCCCTTTAATAGTTTTTGAGCTGTCCGATTGTACTACTTTAGTTAAGGGAAAGGTTTCAGCCATTTCATAATAAATTTCTCTTATAAATTCAATCAAAAATGGCACACTTGTGAAATAGAGTACAGAAGCCATGACGTCATAAAAACACTTTTTTTGAATTTTCAAATTTGGACTTCATTTTCAGAAAGAGCATAACAAATAATGTCCAAATACCGAAAATCAAAGGAATAGGTTACGTATTGGCTGAGATATGCCCATCTGAATGAATTTTACTTCAATGGGCAATTGGTGTTATAGTGCACTGGTTCATAAATTTATGAACCAGTGCACTTTAACACTGATTGCCCATTGACAAACAAATAATTTGGATGGGCATATCTCAGCCAATACGTAACCTATTCCTTTGATTTTCGGTATTTGGACATTATTTGTTATGCTCTTTCTGAAAATGAAGTCCAAATTTGAAAATTCTAAAAAAAATGTTGACATCATTTATGCCATCACACTTCACCAGTCTATACTGAATACATCCTGTGATAAGTATGACCGGTTTAGTACTACTTAATGAAAGCCATCCATTATACACATACTACATGTACAATAGCACAAATAATAATGCTAACAATGATAATAAAATAAAGATGACACTTTGTAACAACGTTCAAGGCATTCCTTATTTCCTTCTTCCTTCATTTGAGTTTCTGTTACACAAGTTAATTGCATCAAGTTTGTAGTAGCTTTCATTCATAATTGATTTGTTGTATTGATTATAAAAGTTCGATTCATTTGTATTAAATTTACAATTTGTTCATTTGTATTTATTATTATGTATTGTAAATGTATTTTTTTGAAAATGGTAAATAAACTTGAACTGAACTGAACTAAGTCATTGCCTGATACAGGGTGGCACAGAAAAAAACAGCATCCATTTCAGATTCAGCCCTTTTCTCTCAATAGACCGCTTCTGTAATGTATGCAAATAATATGCGTATGACGTCAGACTCCCCGTTGGCAAGCTAAACAATAGTAACTAGGTCCGGCAAGCTAAGTTTGCCGGAGCTTGCCGGACCTAGTTACTATTGTTAAGCTTGGCAACAGGGAGTCTGACGTCATACGCATATTATTTGCATACATTACAGAAGCGGTCTATTTCACACCCTTTCTACATCTGTAGGCATGTTACACAAATTAATTTCACTCTGCACAAAGGAAATAACTCCAATAGTTTTACATGATAGATTGTTACTCCGATCCTGGAACTTTCCCCTTTGAGTTAAACTGTCCACTTTTTCTCATCGTCTTTCTGGGGTGTGTTGCACAAATGAATATCTCTCTGAACAAAGAACAGTTCTCCAATACCTATACATGGTAGATTATTACTCCTGTCCAGGCACTTTCCATTTGAGTTTCCTTCCCTCCTCAGACATTTTCTTGAATTATTCTCATTCTCTTGTTGGTGTGTGTTAGTTACACAAATTAATTTCACTCTGAACAAAGAACATTACTCCAATAGTTTTACATGGTAGACTGTTAACCCGATCCAAGCACCTTCTGTTTGCGTTTCTGCCCCGCATTGTGTTTAGCATTACATGAATTCATTCTCGTCCCCTGTCTGGGTGTGTTACACAAATGTATTTCTCTCTGAACAAAGAACAATTCTCCTATACCTTTACATGGTAGATTGTTACTCCTGTCCAGGCACTTTCCATTTGAGTTTCCTTCCCTCTCTCATACATTTTCTTGAATTATCCTCATTCTCTTGTTGGTGTGTGTTACACAAATTAATTTCACTCTGAACAAAGAACATTACCCCAATAGTTTTACATGGTAGACTGTTAACCCGATCCAAGCACCTTCTGTTTGCGTTTCTGCCCAGCATTGTGTTTAGCATTACATGAATTCATTCTCATCCCTTGTCTGGGTGTGTTACACAAATGAATTTCTCTCTGAACAAAGAACAATTCTCCTATACCTTTACATGGTAGATTGTTACTCCTGTCCTGGCACTTTCCATTTGAGTTTCCGCCCCTCTTCGTACATTTTCTTGAGATTTGCTTCCCATCCTTTTTCGTCCTCGGCCTGGCTTCGCAGATCCAGGTATTTCTTGTACAGTCTCAGTGCGGTGTGTGCGTCTTCTATGCTGTCGTGGGTCACCGACTGAATCTTCAAACCTGTATTTTTTAAAAGGCAGAAAAGAAGACGTGATAAATTCTACATGCTCCTTAATATTTTGTTGCCAATAATTTGGATTACTAAATAAAAAATCTACAAAATGACAGAGACGTTTGTCTGCATTTCTCATACAGCCTCAGTGCGTTGTGTGCATCTTCTGTACCGTCGTGGGTCTTCAAACTGAATCTTCAAATCAATGAAATCCAGTAAGGACAGGAAATGAAAGACTATTGTTGATACTTTATCATCATATATTTTTTTTAATGTAAATTCATACTAAAAACCTAAAGGCTGAAAAGATATTCTTTCTTAGTATTTCTTGTACAGTCTCAGTGCAGTATGTGTGACTTCTATACTGTCATGGGTCACCGACTGAATCTTTAAACCTGTATCGTAAAAAACCCAGAAAGGATAGGAAATATTAATTTCATCTCATGAACAACAAAATATTAATTTAATATGTTCTAGATACTGCTTAACATTCTGTTGCCATTAATTTGTACTACTTAATACAAATCAACAAAATGGCAGAGATATTTGTCTGACCCTTTGTGCATCATCTATACTGACATACACGTAGGTCTCCGACTGAATCTTCAAACCTGTATCAATGAAAACCAGAAAGAACAGGAAAGAAAAGTCTGTTGTGAAGAAAAAAAAAGGAATAACATTATTTCATTTTCTAGATCTTTCATAATACTTATTTGCGACTAATTTGCATTTGTCTGGATATCTATGCACTATCTGTCTGCAGTATCTGCATCTTCTACATGTATACCATCGTGGGTCAGCGCCTGAATCTTCAAACCTGTATACAACAAAAAGAAGATCATTACATTTTCTGGCTACTTCATTTTATTCTATTTGCAATGTACAAGAATTGACATATGATGACACACGCAGTACCCCGGGGTACCGTTGTACCCCGGTATCCCGCGTTGTGTAGCGCCATCTTGCGTCCAACCGTACCGCAGCTATTGCGTTGTGCATGCAGTGCAGCGCGCGATTGTATGCACGCTATACCCACAGTACAGCCCTAAAAATTAAATAAATAATTAAACGAAATGGCGGATTTTCGTCTGGTACCCCAGGGTACCGTTTATGTCATCATATTATGGATTATCTCTTTTTTCTTGGGAGGGGGGGGGGGGGGGGGTGTAGGAGAACTTACCCAAAAAGTACCAAGCAATGAACTTGAGTGATACGATGCGCTGCTTCGGCAGGTTGTACAGTGCTGCTGTATCTACCATCTGTTTATGGTCGACCTGAAATAAGTAAATGAAAAGGGGGCAGAGAAATATCAAATCCATCCATCTCAGAGCTCTTTATAATTTAATTACATTTTATGACACAAAATCGTAAGGCGGAATTCAAAACAAAAAATCGTAATGATTACGCCAAAATCGTAATAGTTGGCCGGTATGTATTAAATTAGGCTCCACTGAAATACCGTATTTGCTGGTGTATTAACCGCACCTTTTCCTGACGGAAGAACCCGCAAAAAGGGGGGGCGGTTGCGGTTAATACACAGAGATAGTTTATGTGCAGAAAAAGCTTGATAGGATTTTCTGAACATTCTTTTTTGCTCCAAACAGAAACAAATTGTTGTTTGTGTACTAAAAGTTAACAAAGGGAGAAAAAACCTGCATTATTTAGTTGATCCCAAGCATAGTTTATTCATCTAGAAAGAAGAAAAAAATCCTTAAAAATGACAACCCAAAGTTGGCGGTGCGGTTAATACATGGATGCGGTTTATACACCGGCAAAAACAATATGAGTTGTCCCTGACCCAGGGCTTGAAATGAGCAATTAACGCAGGCCTCTGGCCCTGGGCCACTAAACAAATAAGTCCATAAATGAAACTCTACTTGCCCCAAAAAGCAAGCAAACGCAAAAAAAAATTTGTAATGTATTTCTTTGCTTGGGGCCATCAGATTCAGTTTTTGGGCCACTAAAATTTGAGAAATCTTTATTTTACTTTCCCGACTTGGCCACAAGGATAAACAATTTTAGCATTGCCTTACCAGTAGGTTGATAACGCGGAAGTCCTTCTTCAGACCATGACCAACAAAGGTGCAGCCGATATCCATCAGGTACCTCAGTTTGAGGTACGTGGCTTTCAGGGTGGTCAGATGCTTGGATGAAATCGTCGCGTCAAGATCACCCGGCTTGATTCCGGAGAAGCGAGTCAAATAGTCAACAACCTTTGAAAATCAAACAGTGAGACAAGGATTTTAGAAATTGAAGTTGCTATAAAATATCTCAAGAAGAGTTATAGGCTGCTTTCAGCATGGTCAGATGTCAGGAGGAGATTGTCTTTATAACAAGATTGCAAGGCTCGAGCATAAACAAAAAGAGTTACTTTCAGTTTCAGTACTGGAAAGGGGGGAAGGCTAGAATAAAATAGTATCAGAGAGGGGGGGGGGGGGGGGGGGCTGGTATGTGGATCAACAAATCGGCAAAAGAACAAACAACTATCTATACACAAATATGGGCAGCCTTTCATGGAAGTGAGCCCTCTACGTGCTCAGCAATGACCGGGGGACTTCTCTACAAGTTTTGGCATCCGCGCGCTCATTTCTCCCATCCCGAGGCAGATTATGCACAACATTCACCCCTGAAAGTCGGCCTACTTCCTTATTGCGCGCAGTACGCGCGCGCTGTAACTGGGGGGCTCTGGGGGGCGGCATGTATAAAAATCACCGAAACCGAATACGTGTATACTATCTAGGCTTTATTTTAGTGGCAAAGGAAGTGGTCTGTAGAGATGCAACAAATAGAATGAAATTGAAGCAAAGGGGAGAGGCAATGAGCAATATTTCACCTGTTCTTGATCCCGTTGCAGAAAGAGATACAATCGATTGTAATTATATCACGTGTTCTAAATGCGCAAATCTGATTGGTTGAAACGCACAAATTTTCTGACTTACAATTAATTGTAACTTACAGTACAATCGATCGCATCTCTTTTTGCAATGGGGCCCTTGTGCTGAGATGTAGTCGTCTACAAACGGGTCAGCTCTAAACTCGAGCTGTCCAAACATCCTTACCATAAACATATATGTGGTTTTTTTTTGTATAATATAGGAATAGGAGGGATGGAAATTAAATTATCGTATTAGGAGGGCAGTGTGTGGACCCAAAAGAAGGCATTTTAAAAAAACTAGAGATATCGCGAGAACGAGGTATTTTTGAACATATATTGAGTCCTGTGACCTTGACCTTTGACCTCAGGAACCCCAAAATCTAATCAGATCATTGTCCCCCCAATATGTACACTCAAACCAAGTTTGAAATTGATCCGTCAACCGGTTCTTGAGATATCGCGAGAACGAAAACGGGACGTACGTACGTACGGACGGACGGACGGACGGACGGACGGACAACCCGAAAACATAATGCCTCCGGCCACTTCGTTGGCGGAGGCATAAAAATCACATGTTCTTGCGTTGAGATGTAATCGTTTATAAACTGCTCCCTTCATCTCCCCCTTTCCAAACATCATTATCATAAGTATTCTTGTTTGTATAATATAGGATTAGGGAGGGAAATGAAATAATAGTGTTATTAGGAGGGCAGTCTGTGGACCAAAAAGAGGACATTAAACAGTAAAAAAGTATAATTATATGAGAAGTGTCCATATTTGTTATTATGTTCTTATCTTGTATATTATTGTGCATTTGTGTTCCATTCCTATTCCTTATACTTCACTCTTCTTCTCCTTAACCCCTTTACTCCTTCTTTTATCTTCTGCTTTATTTCAATCCTTAATCTTTTTTCTCTATTTTTGGTGTGTATGCGATGTATTAGTTGTTTTTGCCTTATGCTTAATTAGTAATTATTTGTAAAAATTGTATTTAGTTAATTAGTTGATTATGTTCTTAAGGTGCCCCGCTCACAAGCTTTGCTTTCAAGGGCCACCTCAACCATTATGGTTAATATTCTTGTATTTTACAATGTATATATTTTGATATTTGGTTGAAATAAAATAAATGAAGAAAAAAAATCACTACACGGGTGCTCAGGGGCAATTTAGCCCCCGAATATCATAAAAGAACCCTGTCATTTGACACAGAGTTCTATAAATATAACAATGTTGAGAGTGTTAACCTACTGTAAGCAGTCGTGAAAAGTATCCCCAAAAAATGTAATTTTCATTTTTTTTTCTCCTAGCATTTAACCTGTTCACTACGAGATTCTGAAATCCCCATAGACTTTGTACATAGCCCACCCGGTTCCCGTAAGCAACGGGTTTAAATGAGCAAAGGAGGGAGGAGAGGCAATGAGCAACATTTCACCTGTTCTTGCGTTGAGATGTAGTCGTCTATAAACGGGTCTCCCTCCATCTCCCCCTGTCCTCTCACACAGGTGATCCTAGCAACCGACATCTGACTCGGTTTGATGGTGGACCGCGTCCCGTCGCTCCGAATCTCAGCCTCTTCCTACAAGAAGGCAAGAACAAAGAGACAAAAATAATCAGACTGATTGCAACAGAAATTTAAACAAAATTTAATAAAAATGATAGTACAGTTCTGGTTTAGAGGGCTTCACACGTTCTTTTTGTTGGTGAAGTAGAGGAAAATTACATGCAAGACATGCAAAAGCACATGATGCTCACCCATACATCAAATTTTGTTTCGTCAAAATGCGATCAGACACTGCTGTTCTATCCATAAATCAAGTTATTGAATAAGAGTTGCAGACCTTGACCTTTATGAGCAATTTCACAGAAATTTGATGTCGTATAACCCACATATAGTTGAAAATATACTTAAGTGGGTTTTACATGTATATTGAATGTGATCATCTCCCTTTTGAATTTTACTCATTTCAGAAATAAACTACTATCTACATTTTGAAGCAAAAAGGGTTGAATCGTCCAGGTGTCTGTATAGCACCATCTTGCGTTCACGGCTGATATTTTATACGTCCTTTGAAATAAGTCATTAAGATCAACTCTACCATTCAAGCATGGCAGAATGATAACTGTTAAGTTTTCAATAATACCAAATTAGTTTGGAGTTTTAGAGTTTTTAGAGTTATGCTGCTCTCTACCCAGGTGTATAAATAGGGACCCAAAAGGATGGGAGCATGTTTTGTTTGTTTTTTTTTTTGCACAAATGATTACAGTGTGTATCTCTTGACCAGGGTAATAATACGAATGTAAAGCGCTATGATACTCACCTGAATAACACTATTAATATCATATGACCATTATCATTTTCATTACTAAAATTTAAAAGTTACACAAAACTGTTCTTTCACTTTAACTGGGCTATTATGGAATATTTTGGCAAAATGAAACACCAATAAAAAGGCCTAACTGTTTAACAGTAGACATTATAGTTAAATCAGGCTTGAATTGTTTATAATTCTTTCTTCTCACCTGATTGAGGGACACAAACTCAGCATCGAGGCCGACGAGGTACCCTTCATCCAGATTCTCGTCCAAGTCGAGGGGCGTGAACGTCATGTGAGGCTTGAACCCAGAAGTCTTTGAGATACCGCTCGGCTGCAGGCAACTCACTACAATAGGACTTGTGACTGGACAGTAGACAAATTATGATTTTGTTAATCTCTATAAACAGTTTTGAGGTAACAATGTTTTTGTATAGTGATATGATTAGAGAGGGTTATATTAGGACCATGGTTGTTAACGTCATGTGAGGCTTGTACCCTGAAGTCTTTGAGATACCGCTCGGCTGCAGGCAACTCACCACAATAGGACTTGTGACTGTAAAGTGATTCAAAAATATATACAATCTTAATCAGGCCCCCCCCCCCCCCCCCCCCCCATCTCAATATGAAGTGTGATGGTGAAAACTAAGAGCGCGTTTACCAAAAATACGCAATTATCATAACAACGGAGAACGAATGATCACGCGATGTGTACTTGGCGTGAACTTTTGGGGGGCGCTTAACTTGCATCTTTTTCAAACAATGAATTTACCTGTTTAGATGAGAAACTCTGACGTTTCGGCTCATTTGCATCAGGAGTAACAATAATAAGTTTGTTTAAAATTGACCCAGTAGGCGCGGCCTATCTGTCGTTAAGACGTCATACGCATATTCAGTTGGGCTTCTAGTATTTATAGATTGTACATTATTTCTGTTATCTTAATAAATGATGACGCCACAATACTGAATGACTGTACTCAATTTGGAAGAAAAAGATGCTGACAATTTTGTGTGATACTAGTTAATCAATGTTGTATTTAAAAGCTTGTGGCATGTACTGTATGCTCTCCAGTGAGTTGACATAACTTGTTAATGCATCAAACAATTCTTGATATATTGGGATAACAAGAGACAGATAGATAGACGGAAACTTTGTAACATTTTCGGTATAGATACTTGATAATAACAAACACAAACTTACTTGTGATATAGTTGTTGGTAAGATTGTGTCTCATTTAGCACAACAAACAGTCCAAGGTGAATTGAAAGCATCAAATGATTCTTGATATAATGGGATAACAAGAACAGGACGAACAGACAGACAGACTGAACCTTTTTTTTAATTAACAGCTGAATTAAAACATAAACACAAGACTTACTTGTGATATCATAGTTGTTGGTGATATCATTCCTCATGTAGTACAACACACACGGCACCTTCCAGTCTACGTTGAACTGAATGGCATCAAACTTGTCGATCGGCTGAATGGAGAAGTCATTGAAGATGTACCACTGCATGTGCGTCACTCCCTGAAATAAAAAACAACAAGTAATATTAATGAGAGTATAATAATGTAAACCTTGATTTTTGTAATGTCATTTATCAACTTTTATCATTTATCAATTTCAATTATATCCCTCATAAGATCGTTTTACCATTGAATTTGACAAATGATAGTTTTAAACAACATGCGCAATCCCCGCGCAACCACGTGACCGGGCTTGTTAATAAAAATTAACACTAAAAGTTTGTTACGCGCTCGTCCCATAGATCATGTGTTTTAGCAAAATGCACAGGCAATCAAATTTGTGCAGTACTCTATGGCGCACGCGTTCTAGTCACGTGATTGCTCTTGTTAATAAAAACTAACACCTATCTAGGTCAAAGGAAGAACGCCAAGACAGCCAATAAGCCATCCGTGGGAGCGCTAGCACGCATTCATCGCGTATGTGCGCAACTGCCAGCGCGTTGGTGCGCACTCAGTTTTGCGTCTTTGTGATTGTATGCGCAAAATAAACAATGACTTTAAGCGTATTAGATGCGCCATGGTTCTGGAGGCTCATACTGGCTTCATCAATGTCGATTGATTTTTATATCAAAATTTATAAGCGATTTTATGAAATATTAAAGAGATTTTCACTTATTTTGCTATAAGATGAACACAATCCGTGATATTGATGAGTGATATAAAACAACTAACTAATGTGCTTGATTGTGATAGGCAATCTATTACCTCGGTGGGCTCAAAATGACTATTACCCTCAGCTACGCTTCGGGTAATAATCATTTTGAGCCCACCTCGGAAATAGATTTGACTATCACAAGAAGCCCATTCGTTAGTTGTATAATATGATTATTTATGTGGTTAATTAAATGGGATCAAACTTGTCGATCGGCTGAATGGAGAAATCATTGAAAATGTACCACTGCATGCGCGTCACTCCCTGAAATAACAAATGCCAAGGAATTTCAATAATAATGCAAGTAGAATCATGTTAACCCCATTTTTCTTCAAATATAAATTATCAATTTCAAATATGGGCAATCATTTGCCAGATTGCATGATATTGAAATTGTTAATTGCCAAACTGGAGAAGTTCAAATGTACCACTGTTTGGGTGTCCCTCCCTAAAAATTAAAAACAAATACTGTGCTTTGTTTGAACTGTGTTAAATACAAACAACATCTTAAAAATGAATTGCTCGCTCATTTTAATTTAGAACCAATCCAACTCAACTCTGCTACCCATTTATTATTATACAGTCAACCATGTGTATAGTGACCACCAAAGAGAAAAAAAGACAAAAAGGCCACTATAGACAGGGTCTACACTATTTTTCTACACTGTTTTCTCTGCAATTGATCACTCTTGGTGGCCACTATAGGCAGGTTGGTTGCTATAGACTTGACTAAGTTTTTACTAAATTGTAATGCAATTATTTGTTTGCAATTTATAAAAGAAAATTAAAGGTATGGTGAAATCCCGGCTTTGATTCAGGTTTATAGCTTTAAATATGTGCCTATATTGATATACCACACTCTTTTTTTCAAAGAAATCCTTAAGTTGGGCAAGAAAAGTAAATTTCATGCAACTTTTTTGCTTGTTTTCGCATCGGCGTTCCATACTGCTAAAAAAGTAATTTATAGCGGAGCGGGAATGTGCGCACGTGCAACCCGGATCATGACATCACAAGCAGACCGCAACACTGAGGAATGTGCATGGTTTACATGCAGAGCCTATGATTTGCTTGTAAAACAAACTCGTTTTTGCTTGTAAATTGAGGCTTAACTGAAAATTCCTAAGAAATGAATTATAGCAGCTTGCAGCAACACATCTGAGTGTAGATCGTCCATGATATAAACTTTAACAAATGTTTGCAAATATTGAAAAAAATCGAAATAATATCTCTCTGTCAACGTGAGTATTGCACTCAGCGTGTACGTCTATGACCGAGCTATACTGCGATTGCCTGCATGTGACGTCACAAAGATGACGTCATTTTTCTTCACCCGGACTCTTTTTACGGGGATTACTAAAGTGAATTTAAAAGTTGATTATTTATTTTACTGGGTTTTCCGACGCGGAAAATATGTTTTTATTAGTAATCTTCATGACAATCTACCTTAGATACAGTAAAACACAATTTTTAGGTAGTTTTCTTGTCAGCCAACCTTTAAATGCTTACTTCTTTTCTCTTGTGAAAGGTCTTTCCAACGTTGATATGTGTCACCAGGTTGCCTCCGGTCCTAGGGTCGCGGACATGACACACGCTGGCGTGGAGATAATACGTCACGTAACCCTCCTCGTCCACATCATCAACTCTGTCACCCTAAATTAAAACATTTAAATATGTTATTTTATAATATTTGGGTAACACCGTAACACTTGGTTCTTGCTAGCAAGTAGTTTCCACTTGTTTCGGACTTGACGCACAGGTTCGTCGGACGTGACACACACTTTCGTTGGTCGTAACGCACACTTGCGTCGAGAATAATACGTCAAATAACATTCTTTGTCCACATATCCAACTCTGACCCCCTAAAATTCAAGAATACAAGAAATCTTCAGTAAAGACGGGTATTAAAATAATCAATAAATACAATAGGTTCAATTTATACAGTGAGAAATATGAAACAGTATCATCTCTATAAACACTTTACATAGGATATGATGTCAGTCGGCATTACTGACTGTGCATCAAATTGTAAATGAAATCTTGATGGAAAGCAATTAGCTGCAAGTAAAACAAAATATAGCACTTAAAGGGATCTAGTAACTTTGTTGACATATGCAACAAGTGATGAATGGTCGATAAAAATGTGTATTGTTTTTCAAGAAAAAAAAAACCTGTTCCATGCTTCTATTGGCAACAAGGTATGAGAGAACCATTTGAGTTCCAAGTAAGATTTGTAGATCTGGACGTTACTTTATCCCTTTAAAGGAATCTATTTACATTGTCCAAATCCTCAAAATCCAATTGGTATTCTAGCAGTTCCCTCATACCTTGTTGTATTTGTATTTTAATAGAAGTATGGGACAGGTTTCGGTTTTTCTAATTTCCCTTTCGTTAAAAAGATATTTACGATTGAAGTGTTCAGATGTTAAACTATCCACTGGATATTCGTAACCATGTACAAGTCATTTCAATGAGTTAGTTAATATCACTTTGCATTTTTGCTCATTACTTTGCGCCGAGCGCCCCAGTCGAATTTTGGAATGAACTCCAGCGCGTTGTTGATGACCTGCAAGTCGCTTCTGCTGATTACCATGGGGTTATTTTGACGGGGGACTTTAATGTTAACTGGGCGGAGACGGACCTTCCAAGTGTCCAGCATTTGCAACGTGCTATTTCGTCTATGGATTTAGTGCAGATGGTGCATAATATAACTCGCCGATCACTTACAGACTCACGATTAGGAACGATAATTGACCTTTTTTTCACTAATCGGCCTCACTTAATTAATGCAGAGGTAGCAGCCAATCCAGCCATTAGCGATCATGATGCTATTTTATTTAGTATAGATATTCGGAAAACTCCTCTTCAGAAACAAATTTTACGTGAATATTTACAATATAAGAAGGTTGACGTAGTTCATTTTAATAATATTATTCGATACGCTCCTTGGGACTCGTTTTTGGATGATGATAATATAGACAATGCGTGGGAGGGCTTTTTAGATGTATTTGTTGCCGCCGTACATGACTGTGTTCCTCGCAAAAAGTCTAGGAGAAGGGGCAGTCCTTGGATAACGTTAGACATTAAGAAATTAATTAATAGGAAACAAAAGGCATTTCGTATTGCTAAACGACTGAACACTCAAGACCGTTGGCGACACTATAAAGAACTTAGAAATGAAGTTAAGTATGCAATTAATAAGGCATACTATTCATATGTGAACAGACTGTTTGTGGACGGTAGTGACAATCGCAAAAGATTTTTTGCATTTGTGAGAAATAGACGTAAGAACGCTAATCCTGTAGTAATTAAGAATAATGGTATTATTGAACATCAGCCTGATAAAATTGCTGAAGTGTTTTGTGAATATTTTAGTACTTTGTCTACTAATAATAGTGATGATTCTGACAATTTACGGCCTGTAGAAAGCGAAATATGTGGCAAGTTGAATTTGGCACATGTTGATATTTGTGATGCTGATGTTTCTAAAGTTATAGCCAGTTTATGCAGTGACAAGTCACCTGGCCCTGATAATGTAACACCCAAGTTGTTGAAAATGTGTTCTCCTACTATTAGTCCAATTTTATGTAGACTTTTTGTAAATTCTTTATCACAGGGTAAATTGCCGAGAGCTTGGAAACTTGCTAATATTACGCCTGTTCATAAATCCGGAGACACATCGACTGTCTCTAATTATAGACCGATTGCATTAACATCTGTTGTGTGTAAAGTAATGGAAACTTTGGTGACTAATGCTATTCGACATCATATTACAGATTTTAAGTTGTTGAATGCCAATCAACATGGTTTCGTAAAAGGACGGTCTTGTGTAACGCAATTAATGAATGTTACTTATAAGTGGTTACGGATTTTAGATGTACCCACTCCTCCAAAAATTGATGTTGTATTTCTGGACTTCGCCAAAGCATTTGATTTGATGCCCCATGATGTTTTGTTGCGCAAATTAAATTCGAGGTTTTTTATTTCAGGTAAACTTTGGTATTGGATTCAATCTTTTCTCACAGGTAGACAACAACGTGTTTTGTATAAAGGTACTACATCGTCATGGTTTCGTGTACTTTCAGGAATACCACAGGGTAGTGTTTTAGGGCCATGTTTATTTAATTTATTTATTGATGATCTTTTGTATCAAACTCAGTCGCCTTCTGTTTTGTTTGCTGACGATACATTGTTATATAGGCCAATATGTACTCCCCAAGATCAAGAAATTATCCAAGCTGATTTGGATAGTATACACAATTGGTGTTTAATAAATAAAATGCGTATAAATATAAGTAAGTCTAAAGTAATGAGAATTACATGGTCAAAGAATCGAGGCATTCCAAATTATAGTCTTGATTCTAAGCAGCTTGATGTTGTTAGTGAGTATAAGTATCTTGGGGTGATGTTGAATAATAGATTAACTTGGCACACACACGTTGATTATATTCTGAAGAAGGCAAACCGTATGTTAGGTTTCATAATGTCAGTGTGTAAATCGCTTTCCCCAGTTTCATTTTTTTCGGTTTATAAATCTCTTGTTATTCCAATATTGGAATATGGTCAGCCTGTGTGGTATTTGCATACAATATTTCTCTCCGATAAAATTGAGGAGATTCAACGCCGTGCCTCTCGTACTGCACTTCGGCAACGTAGACAAGAAATGTCATACGAGGATAGAATGAATATTCTTAAATGGTATCCATTAGAAATGAGAAGAAGATGTTGTTTATATACTTATGTTGTTAAAGCATTGTTCGGGTTGATTAATTGTGATGTGGTGCACGATGCTGTTACGGTAAATGGTAGATACGTGGACATGGTCAAGTTCATTCACCTCCGGGCACGAACCCAGCGGTTGCATTGCTCAGCCATTCATACTTTCCCGCGCCTATGGGATGAGCTCCCGTTGGATTTGCGATCGGGGGTGGCCATGGACCCCTTGTACACGTGGCTTGCTAGTTTGCGACACCACCTCCAAGATGGTTGATAATTGTGTTTATGCATAAATTGTATCATTGTAATTAGTGTTAGAAGTTCTTGATTTTGTAGTGTTTATTACGATGTTAAAACGTTTTTATACAATTTTTATCCTGTTGGTTTGTTACCATCTTCACTTTGTAAGTAGCCACTGGAATTGGGACGGAAGGCTTTTGGCCACAGTTATTTAGTTAACTTTTTCCAAGCCCTGGCATTCCAATGGTTACAATTTTTTATTTTGTACACTTTTCATGTGTATTTGATTGCCGAATAAAATAATAATAATAATAATAATAATATAACATCCATTTAACTTGAAATTTTCACACAATACCCAGTGGACATATCAGATAACAACGATAATGAACAATACACATTGTATCAACCATTCATCACTTTTTGCACATGTCAACAAAGTTACTAGATCCCTTTAACTAGAATGCCCGGCATAATGCATACACATATATGCACATGTGGGACTGTGTTATGATCTCGGTGCAATCAAAATTGTATCCCCTTCAGGACTGGCCCTGAAAATACTCAGGCTTGGGTCTATGGAGAATGCATGTTATAGCAAAATCAATCAGTCCTGAACAAATACAAGGTACACAGCACTAACCTCTATTTTGAGCTCCTGTATGTCGACTTTCCTTTCATCCGAGAGACGTACTTTGATGTAAGGGGGCAGCCATGATGTCATTTCAGGTTCTGATCTGCATAAGGCAATAAATATTTCCATCATTATCCTTTTACCATTGACCTGATAGCCCAGGGGGCAGTAAAATATGTCAGTCAAATATTTCACAAATGTAACATTTTGGTGGCCCAATCGGGCAACTTGTTTTTCGAACAAACATTGCCCAAAGAGGAACCATAGCCTTATTCGTTATTGCAGTTTATAAAGTGACTAAGATTTTGAGTAATAGGCAATTTATGAATGCACTATGCGCCGTACAATAATTTGCATCATTTTGTACAATAGCAGTAATGTTTGTCATCAATTATTCCGAATATTTTCATGCAATCATATTATATCAAAGTTCTGCTATGATTCAGTATGATTTTGAAATATTTGGTTACAAATTTTAGACTCACTCTGTACTGATGTTATCGTGTCTGAACCGGCAGTCAGCTCTGATGCAAATTTCGCCTTTGCATAATTTTGTACAATAGCAGTTATGTTGGTCATCATTTTATATCAAAGTTCTGATATGATTCACTATGAGTTCGTGATATTTGGTAAAAAAATAGAGACTCACTCTGTACTGATGTCGTGTCTGAACCGGCAGTCAGCTCTGGTGCAGTTTGCTGCAAAGCGGCATGCCTTGACCTGACTCTGGGATGCTTCTTTCTGCTCGTAGTTCACACCAGCAAGCTGAAAAGAAAAAGGGAATTCCATTCAATGAGAAAAGAGTATATTGAATAAATGGTAGTTCACCAACTGGAAGGCACAGTTCATAGCAAAGATTTAAGAAGTAGTTCATAGAAATAAAGACTACATGTACATTCATTCATTCATTGAATGATTCAGTGAATGAGGGGTAGTCCATTGAATAGAAGACAGTTCATTGAATGGGGTAGCATATATTCAAGGGGAAGTCAGCTCTAGTACTGTTTGCTGCAAAGCGGCATGCCTTGACCTGACTCTGGGATGCTTCTTTCTGCTCGTAGTTCACACCAGCCAGCTGAGAAGAAAAAGAGAATTCCATTCAATGAGAAAAGAGTATATTGAATAAATGGTAGTTCACCGACTGGAAGGCACAGTTCATTGAAACAAAGACTACATTCATTAAATGGTTCATTGAATGAGGGTAGTCCATTGAATAGAATACAGTTCATTGAATGGGGTAGCATATACTCAAGGGGTAGTCAGCTCTGGAGCAGTTTGCTGCAAAGCGGCATGCCTTGACCTGACTCTGGGATGCTTCTTTCTGATCGTAGTTCACACCAGCAAGCTAACAAAAAGGGAATTCCATTCAATGAGAAAAGAGTATATGAAAGAGAGTATATGAAAAGAGTATACAGCGCATAGGGACGTGCATTTGCAATGTGATATGCGCTATATAAAAACTGTATTATTTTTACTATTGAATAAATGGTAGTTCACCGACTGGAAGGCACAGTTCATAGCAAAGTAGTAGTTCATAGAAACAAAGACTCCATTCATTGAATGGTTCAGTGAATGAGGGGTAGTCCATTGAATAGAAGACAGTTCATTGAATGGGGTAGCATATATTCAAGGGGTAGTCAGCTCTGGAACAGTTTGCTGCATAGCGGCATGCCTTGACCACATTGATGGGAAGTGCTGTCAATGGGTATAATCAACTGAATTAAGATTTCAGTTCATTGAATAGATGTTATGGAACAGTGACTGTATACAGTATTCCAATCTCTTTTTGCTTCCTCCATGAATTCTCATCAGACTCTGTCTCGTAAGTTGCAGTTGATTGTAATGACATCAGGCAGCCTGTTGTACACATCGTTAACACAGAGTGATGTTCATTGAATGAAAGGTATAAACCACTGAATGGAGATGTTGGTTCATTGAATATATGTTGAGGAATATTGAATGCATTCAGCATTTATCCGCTTCCCGTTTCCTCCAGTAGTTATTGTCCAGTGGTTTCTTCAGGTTGCAGTTGATTGTGATGACATCACTCAGGAAAGTACAGATCATCAATATAGAGAGCAGTCCATTGAATAAATGGTATAAGCCACTAAATGAAGACTTTAGTCCATTGAATTGATGTTATAGAATATTGAATATTGGTGTACTCATCATTCATGCCTCTCCCTCTTCCCTACAGAAGTCCTCATCCGACTGTGTTTCTAGGTTTGCCATTTTAACCCTAAAAAGACTGAGGGGGGCTGATTTAGCCCCCCCCCCCCCCTCCTCTATTTTCGCGATTACTTCGCAACGCTTCCTTAGAGTCTTGCGCAACTTTTGATACCAAATTTGCGACAACCGGGTGTACCGTTCTAAAGTTACGTGACCTTTTGTAAGTGAGCGTCGGCCCGAAAATCGCTAAATTTTGTGATTTGTGTACAAATCCTATGGAAATTGACTTTTTCCTAGAATAGACAAAATCTTCATTATTTTTCATTCTGATCACTGCAATTATTTCATTTTGGGCTACAAATGGTTGAATAATGGTTAATATTTTATTCCATCGAAAAAATATATAACAAATATTTTTAAAATGCAAAAAATACGAAAAAAAATGCAATTTTCGCATAATTAATTAGCTCTAATTAGCATATTATAATTAAAACAAAAAAAATTAACTATGCAATATTGTATTGCTCATGGACATCTATCACCATGCCAAATTTGGAATCGATTGGAGTTTCGATTGCCGAGAAAACTACAAAAAATACAAAAAAATACATTTTTTTGCATAATTAATTAGCTCTAATTAGCATATTCTAATTAATTTTTTTGTTTTAACTACGCAATATTGTAGACCTTATGGACATCTATCACGATGCCAAATTTCGAGTCGATTGGAGTTTCGGTTGCCAAGATCTTAGGGGGGGCCCTTTTAGCCCCCCCCCCCCCCCCCCCCCCCCCCAGTTTTTTTAAGGTTCAAAATAGCCCAGTCTTTTTAGGGTTAAGGTGTAGTAATAAATAAAAACCACAGTACATTTCAAAGAATGAGAGTAGCAGTCCATTGAATAGATGATAAAATAAACATTTAATCGAAATGGCATTCAGCTTTCCTACCTCTTCTTGTTTCCTCCAGAAGTTCTCATCTGACTGAGTCTCCAGGTTGCAGTTGATTGTGATGACGTCGGGCAGCCTCTCATAGCTTCGTACTTGAATCTGCAAATAGAAAATTAAACAATTATATGGATCAGACAAATGAATGTAGTTGTTTTCTTTCTCTAATCTTTAACAAATTGTGTTATTTATATTGCTTTTAATAATAGGTCCTCTTGTTGCTTACAAGAAGCAAGATTTGTTCTCCTCTTTTGAACCTTTTAAAAGCATGTTCAGAAGTAAAATCTTCAAATATAAATCATAATACATACCAATACATGTATATTCCTTTTCACTAAAACTTACATGAAACATTCTGATTCCTATATTCATACTCTCTGTAATATAATTATTACAAACCGTGATGCAAAATACTTGAAAATGCTTTCATGAGAGGTTCCCCATTCAAGGATCTTTGTGGCTCGATGGTTGAGCATCGGTCTAGGAATCTGGAGGTCTCGGGTTTGATTCTCGGTGAAGCCCATTTTCATTATAGCAAACAAATTTGTTTAAAAAATGGGTACCGTATTTGCTGGTGTATTAGCCGCACCTTTTTTCAAAAAAAAAAGAAAAAAAAAGGGGGGTGCGGTTAATACACGACCGTATTAACCACACTTTTTTTTTTTTTTTTTTTTTTTAGGGGTGCGGTTAATACACCGGAGCGGTTAATACACCGACAAATACGGTAAAACTTACAGATGGTTGGTATCGCTGACAGTCTTCACACCAGGCCTGAGTTGACTGCTCTATGTTCATGCTGCCTTGGAGCACAGACACAAATGACTGCTCCTTAACCTCCTTCCCCTGCGCAGCTGTAGGTGAAAAAAAAAGGGAATAAAAGCCAAATTCCCAATAGATTTAACATTGAGCAGCACATTCACTATATACACAGACAATATGTTCTTACTGAGCTTATGTTGCTTGCTACAAGCCTGGCAGAAACACACACATTTCACATGTATTTGAATTGTTATATTTTCATGATTCAGACTAAAGTTTGTAAAAAATAGAAAATAAAAGCCAAATTATTGATTTACTAAACATCAGGCAGCACATTCACTGCTTGGACACCAGCGTTCATGCCGAGCTCATGCCGCTACTATCCCAGCAGATGCACACAACATTACCGTTGTAAAGCACTAACATTTCATAATACGCATTTGAATTGTTTGTTTAACCAGAGAAATAAAACATGCTGCTTTGCAGTACAGACACAATAGACTGCTCCTTAAAGGGACTTAGTAACATTGTCCAAATCCTCAAAATAAAATTTTAATTCTAGCGGTTCCCTCATACCTTGTTGTATTCGTATTAACAATAAAATCATGGGACAGGTTTCGGTTTTTCAAATTTCCCTTTCGTTACAAAGATATGTACGATCAAAGTATTCAGATAAGAAAAACTCCCATGGTGTTTTGAAACCGTGTACAAAGTGAGTGCAGTGAGTTAGTGAATATCACTTTGCATTTACGCTCATTACTTGGCCATGCAATGTCCATTTGACTTGAAA
Source organism: Echinarachnius parma (assembly GCA_037951105.1). Classification (NCBI taxonomy): domain Eukaryota; kingdom Metazoa; phylum Echinodermata; class Echinoidea; order Clypeasteroida; family Echinarachniidae; genus Echinarachnius; species Echinarachnius parma. The sequence continues at coordinate 48,888 of JBAMJV010001092.1, read as the reverse complement.
TTTTCACACAATACCCTGTGGACATATGAGATAACAACAGTATACATTGCATCAACCATTCATCACTTTTTGCACATGTCAACAAAGTTACTAAATCCCTTTAACTTCCTTTTCCAACGCAGCTGTAGGTAGAAATGAACAATAGATGGCAATGGTAATTTCTCTTTCGTTATACAAATATTTCTGATTGAAGTCTTCAAATTTTAGAGTCTCCATGAGAGGTTGAAAGAGACTTTTAACTGTGCACAAACGTTAGTGCAATAAGTTAGCAAATATCACTTTGCAATTTCGGTCATATGACATATATTTACAATGGCATTTTTTTCAGTGGCCATAACAGATCGACAGATATGCCCATTGTATCAACCCTGTTGTAAATTTGTGCACATGTCAACAAAGTTACTAGATCATGTTAAAGGGGACCACCAGGAAAAGAACAACACATTATTATATGTTTTGGTACCGTTTTGTGATATCAAATAGATACCCAACATTTTGCAAAGGGTTGTGTAATTCATAAACAAAGCAATTCATTTCCACCACTTACGGAACCACTGCTATTTCCTGGTTCCATACGGGCCAACCATTTGCGAGTGCGCCAATGCTACTCACGCGCACGTTTGTAGACAATAGATTCCCGGGCGATTCGTTCGCTCTAGCACACATCGCAATTCACCGCGCAAATCGCAGTCTACGCAATTCAGACCGCATGAACGCATGCTTTAGAATGGTGATGCGTTTCCAATTTTTTGTGTTTTTTTTCTGGAAACATATTTTTGTGAACTTGTTGATGGAATGGAATACTAAAGATGTTACCTTTCTTTAATAAGAATATTATTTTTGGGTGGTGGTACCCTTTAAAGGTATACACACGTTACCTGCCAGGTGAGCCTCAGGGTAGGTGAGAGTGACCACCATGGTGGACGCCTCTCTGACCGTCTCCTTGTTGCACACTTTGCACATGTTGGCGTTGTCCACCTTGGCCTCAAACAGCCGGCTCACGGTCTCCCCCAGGTATGCGAGGGGCTTCTCCTTCTTGGTAGCCTCTCCTTGGGAATCAAAATCATCCAGTTCATCTTGCCCTCCTCCTCCTCCTCCTCCTCCCAAGCCACCCTTCTTTTCGCCATCTTCATCCTCATCTTCGGCGGGGTCAGATGTTTCCTGATAATATAACAGCAAATACAAGAAATAAAGTTGGACAAATTTTCAGTCAAAAACTAAAAAGTTGAATATTAGCCGAGTCAAATGTCCAATCTGGTTCACTTTTCTACAGTAAACTTTTTTTTCTAATGAATGCAGGCTTACCTGAAGGATCTGCGCTAGGACAAAATGGTTGCATGCTCTGGATGAGATGAGGAAAGTTAGCCTTAGTACTAACCATTTATGCT
>JBAMJV010001092.1:0-42500 GCA_037951105.1 Echinarachnius parma | reverse complement strand
AACTAAGCCTAAGGCCAAAACAATTGTTGGATTGGCGTAACCCGCCCGACCCTAAAAATACCGCCGACCCTAAAGGTTTTTTCTTATTCATTTTTTTTATTTTGCGATATGTGTAATTTGTGTGTTATATGTGTGTTTTTGTGTATTTGTGCGAATCCTGAAATAAACAAAAAAACAAAAAACAAAAACCCTACCTACCTACCCTAATGTTTGGTTGCCCGTTACTCCAATCCAACAATTTATTTGTTTTGGCCTAAGCTTGACACAACGAAATATGTTTTTATTAAATCGCCTTTATGAATTCCAACCTAAACGTATGAAAATCTTCTCCGTTTCCAGCAAATAACCTGATCCATGATGAAGATTTTTCTTGATTTCTTTGAAACCCATTTAGCAAGATCTAGAAAGACTATTAGAAAATACAAAAATTCTCTGTGAAAATCATCTGAATTGTGTTATGTTTATATACTTCATTTGATATTTTAATCACACTGACAAATGAAATATCCCATTGCTACAATTGAATAGTTAAATAATTAATCAGATTTGCAGTACAATGTTAATACAACTCCATTATTATTTAATGTATTCTATACAATATGCTTATTGATCTTTGTACCATTGAATTACGTTAACTGTGTTGGTTGTATTGCCTATATATTTGTAATGTTATTTGTAATTTATACTTAATTTTGTAACATAACAGTTTTAATCTACATATTTTTGTTATGATTCTTTTATGCAATAAAAACAAACTTGAATTTGAATTTGAATACCTGATCCATGATGAGGATGCGATTCGAGTAGGTTGAGATGCAGCGCAGGTAGATTGGCTCAATCTGCACGTGGAGAGGTGCAAGGGGCCTCATAGTACGCAGGTCAAAGGTCATCAAGAATCGGTCAATGGTCAAGCTGCCCAGCCTGTAAGCCATCAAGTTTGGAAAGAAAACAATCTTGAATAGTAAAATATGGAATCACAATTAATATTATGATTTTTAAACAACAGAAAGTTCTCTGGCGCCTTATGTGATGGGCTGGTAAACTACATAAATAACTTAACAGTGTCTGCAAGTTTTACATCTTTCACAATGTTATTACTATCATCATCATCTTATCATCATCATTATTTCCCATCATAACCTTATCACGATGATTATCATGATCATTACCATTATCAATATTAGCTACATCCTCATCAATATCACTATTATCATCATCCTTATCATTTATCATGTTGATTAGCATCATGATGATGATGATCATAATCATCTTAAGCATCATCATCATCATCATCATCATCATCATCATCACCATCATCATCATCATCATCATCATCATCACCATCACCATCATCATCATCATCATCACCATCATCACCATCATCATCATCATCATCATCATCACCACCATCACCATAATCATCATCATCATCATCACCATCTACCTTTCTCCAAAGCCGCAAGTGATGAGCTGGTTGCCGATGACGTCAAAGTCTGATAGAGCCCCTCTGTGCGCCTCTATCACGTGCTCAGTCTTCATGGTGGCTGGATCTCGCAGCTGAACCTGTTTCATGAAAAAATGGTTTAACTTTATCACCTTATCAGGCCCAGCGAAAAAATTAATATTTTTATTTCGGGGGCTCCATTTTCGGGGGCTACTTTTCCAACTTTCGGGGGCTCCAAATTTCTGCGCTCTTTTTCAAATTTCAGGGGCTACAAATAAGCTATAATGCTGTAAGTGATCATTTTATAAGCATTTGATCACCATCCAAACAGAAAAATCCCGAAAATCAAATATATATATATATTTTTTTTTTTTTCGGGGGCGAAATTTTTTTTGTCGGGGGCGAATTTGGGCATTTTGGGGGCGAATTCGCCCGCCGCCCCCGTGTATTTTTTTTGCTGATCAGGCCCGTAGCTAGGATTTTCAAGGGGGGGGGTGTATAATTTACACAAACGGGACAGAGACTGATCATAATAATAATAATAATAATAATAATTCCAGCCTACTTTTGCCTATTCCTGTATAAAAACTAGATGGATCTTCGACTGCGCACAGTCGAAAATGATGCCTCCGTCATTGCGCGATTTATATATATATATATCTAGCCCAAATTAACATACACGAATTAATTCTGTCAGCTCAATTTTGATGGTAATCTGTCTATCAGAAGTCACCTTGACCTTTGCCCTCATGACCCCAACATTTCATTAGTTCACTATCTCCCCAAAATTCAAATTATAGGTACCAAGTTTGACGGTCATTGGTCAACTGATTCTTGAGATATTTGTACAAAATGAGTCCTGTGACCTTGACCTTTGACCTCATGACCCCAAAATCTAATTACTACAAATGCTCCCTAAGATACACTCAGGTACCAAGTTAGATTGAAATCTGACATTCAGTTCTTGAGATTTCCAATTACAAGATATTTTTACATATATATATATATATATATATATATATAAAAAGAGCCGTGTGACCTTTAACCTTTGACCTCATAAACACAAAATCTAATCAGTTCATTGGCTCCCCAAGATACATACATGTACCAAGTTTGGGCAGAATCCGTCAATCGGTTCTTGAGATAACGCGATCACAAGCTATTTTTGCATATATATAATGAGCCCTGTGACCTTTGACCTTTGCCCTCATGACCCCAAAATCTAATCAGTTCATTGGCTCCCCAAGATACATACATGTACCAAATTTGGGCAGAATCCGTCAATTGGTTCTTGAGATAACACGATCACAAGCTATTTTTGCATAATGAGCTCTGTGACCTTTGACCTATGACCTCATGACCCCAAAATCTAATCAGTTCATTGGCTTCCCCAGATACATACATGTACCAAGTTTGGTCAGAATCCGTCAATCCGTTCTTGAGATAACACGATCACAAGCTATTTTTGCATAATGAGCTCTGTGACCTTTGACCTATGACGCGATCACGAGAACGGGACGTACGGACGGACGTACGGACAGACGGACGTACGGACGGACGGACACCCGAAAACATAATCCCTCTGGCAACTTCGTTATGGAGGCATAAAAATAGCATGAACACATGACAGCTGAGTTCAAAGCAACTGATAACAAAAAGTAACAGTCTATAAGAATAACAAATGCCAAATAACTTAGTAATAAGGATGTCTGGATGAAATGTTCAGACTTCTAATTAAAATATTTTAATATTCATAGTTTGAAATAGTACACAAAAACTTTTGTTCATACATTTGAAGTAGAAAAGATGTTTCCATCTGGTGAAAATGACAGTTCTTTTCCATGTGTCACATGGAATATTCTCAGTAGGAAATAAAATTATTATAATTTTTCCAATTGCTAGGAAATAAAATTTCATTCAATTCTTTTACTCACATTTCCGGTCGGCTCCCCACAGCAGATGAACCTCTGGTCCGGTCTCATGATGGCCACTCCGACCTTGTCCGTGGGATGAGTGACCGTCTGCATCCCCGAAGCCAGGTCGACTTCCACCAAGCGATCCTGATGACCGCCTAGTAGTAGTCTTGTGTCGCTCAGCACCAGCATGCTCTGCATGTTATCAAAGTCAGCACCCCTGAGACAAAATAAGGAGAGATGTTTTTGTAAACCCTGAAGAAATCTACAAAGACCTTGTCCATCAAATGAGAAAAAGGTTATATTCTAATGGAGTCAACTTCCACCAAGCGATCCTGATGTGCACCCCTAATGACAACACAAAATGTGAGTCTTCATTAACCCTGCATTTCTTAAGTAAACTTATTCTACAAAGATGTCTGTCAAATGAATAACAGTTTGTATCCTAGAGTAGTTGACTTCAACCATCCTAGTAGTAGCTTAGTATCACTAATGTTATCACAGTCAGCACCCCTGAGGTAACACACAGTGGGAGTCTCCGTTGACCCTACATGCCTGTAAAAAACTATGAAGACTGTTGATTTACAATAATAATGACGATGTCAGATTTAATAAAAAGTAATATAATAGTAAATATATTACTCATTGCGGATATAGTATCGAAAATAATATCGCTAGTGATATTCGTTTGTCTCGAAATTGTTCCCGCCTAGCAAGCAAGCCGAGCCAGCGCCTCGCTGATTGGTTTAGCACCCGTGTGCACCGGCCAATAGAATTTGCCCATTATTGACCAATTAGGAACGTACTCGCTCATGCGAGATAACGCGGTTTGGAGCCGCACGAGAGTATAAAACACGATTGCTTACATTAGATTATATCACTTGACAAAGTATTGCAGCGGCATACAAAACGTCGTGATCTTTTAGATTCCTTGTTGACCATACATTGCGAGACAAATGAATATCACTAGCGATATTATTTTCGATAAAAGTAATATTATAGTTATAGTTATATTTCACAAGATCATTCATCCCTTGAAAAACAAAGCAAATAAACAAATATATGAGACAAAGAAAATTGAAATTTCCTAGCTATAAAAAATATGTCAGATTACGCATAGAATGTGAAAGATATCTTCCTTAAAACTGTAGAAGTAAATGAACAAATCAAATGAAAGATGAAGAGACATAAAATGGAATTTAAATCGACTCACTTGCACTCAAACATCTTCATGCCTTGCCTGGCATTGCAGCGCAGACCGTTGCTATACAGAGAGAGAACGCCTCCAGGAAAGGTGGACAACTCTCTGATTGGATTCGTTGGGTGGACCTGGAACGAGGAGTACTTTTGCATCTGCGGCCCAAAATATGACGTCACGTGACCCTGTCAAACAAATAATTAAAACAAAACAATGTGAAGAACAGAGCCAAGAGCTCTCTAGCTCACCAAATAAGAGAAAAGTATTATCATGATGTGATGATGTTTGTGATCACTTACAACTTCAATCACCACTTATATCATCATGACTGTACTGCTTAATAATGATAATAATGATGTTTTTAACAATCATAATGGCATTGAAAAAATAATATATGATGGTGATGGCGATGATGATAATGATGACGATGATAAATGATGATGATGATGATGATGAAGATGAAGATGAAGATGAAGATGAAGATGAAGATGAAGATGAAGATGAAGAAGAAGAAGAAGAAGAAGAAGAAGAAGAAGAAGAAGAAGAAGAAGAAGAAGAAGAAGAAGAAGAAGAAGAAGAAGGAGGAGGACGACGATGATGGTGATAGTGATTACGTTGATACAATCTACTTACCCCATGATTTCAAAAGGAAGAGAGAAAGGAGGATGATTCTACTCACCCAAACCAATTCCTCCTAGAGGTAAAGGATGAACATTAGGCAGGGGATGAGGTGGAGGAAGATGGGGATTAGGAGGAGGAAGAAGAAGAAGAGGAAGAGGAAGAGGAAAAGGAAGAGGAGAAGGAGGAGGATGCTTTCTACTCACCCCTTGATTTCCCACCCACACTAATTCCTCCTGGGTGTCCATGCAGACCGAGGCCATATTGTAACGGTCCCCACCATCTATCACCACGCTCCTCATCTCATGGTAGATGCCGGTATTGGCCATGTGCAGCTGACTGTGACTCCCTGAGTGGTCAAAGGTCATATGAGATTAATATTGAGTTTAAAGTCATGTTACAATGTATAATCATTCTTTATCAAGTTGAAGTCATCATAACACCTTAAATTAATGTATACTGTCCAGAGTAAAATGTAGGTATCTTTTATGTAGCATTCAATACGGAGCACTATCATCTCTTATCACTCTACACTAGTTATTATAAGCCTTGTCATAGGAATAGGATACACAGTTATGTACAGTGGAACTGTGTTAGAGGAAGTACAACACACTGCTTAAACGGCCCAAACATTGTCTGCATTTGTTAGAGCATGTTTTATCGAGCCCAATACAGTTTGAATTAAGTTAAACGTACATTGTATGGCTGATAAACATGCACAAGAAAGGTCTTATACAATAATCCTCTTTAAAAGTTTAACCACTGTCATTTGTTTATTTTTAAAGTTAACCCATTGACTACGGGAACTGAGTGGGTTGTGTACAAAGTCTATGGAGATTTCCGAATCTTGTAGTGAACGGGTTAAAATGTAATTTTAAACAATTACTAACAGCATTCTGTAATTTATAGATTTTCTGTCATTAAATTCAACACAAATATACATACCACTGACATAATCTTCTACAACAGGTGGGGCTACTACATGTTCCTCAGGAATATACCCTTCAACAATCATCTCCGGGCCTACAGCTCCTAGGCCGTGGAAGTCATGAGCCGGACCAAACTCTGGCGGCTGCGGAAACTCCATCCTGAAAAAGCGAAGGAAAAATTTGAAGAAATATAGATATACGTGTATTTTACATTCTGATGTACATTACAATATGAAAAATGGGGATTTCACAAATGTAATTGAGTGAAAATATAGAATCTACTCAAGTTATTTTGAAAATTTGATCGCTAAAAAGGGTCAACTTTCAAAGCATCTCTGTAAACTCTTCACATTCAGATCTATTATTATGATAGGGTATATTAATTGCATAGCTTTGTCAGAGAAAACAGACAATATTTCACTTTCAGCTTTTGTTTACCTCAGTCAAACTTTTTAGCTTTCCAAATTTAATAAATACTAGCTGTACCCGCGGAAATCCGCGGGTTTTTGTAAGAGAAAGACGATGATGACATACACCACTTTACTTTACTAAATATCCCACAGTCATCATTTAAAGGCCAAGTTGAGTTTTGGTAATTTCCAAAGTGCCCCCCCAACATCGATTGTAACGGATTTGGTTGATTTCAATTCCATATGAAAGATCATCGAAAAAAACATGGGAAATAATAATAATTTCCATTCAAATGCTCTAATTGTTGTGAAATTTGCTTTCAAAATATCATATAAAAGTGGTTGACGCCCGGGTATCACTTTTTAGAACCGCTAGTGCGAGGCACTAGCGTTCTATGTTCTCCTAATAAAAGACTGAAACCAAATATTTGTGTGCACGCTAATTGTGCTTAAAACTATACATATGATACGGTACTTACCAGCAATTTACTCTCCAATATGTGATCCAACTACCGGGTGGATTTAGATTATGATTTTTCCTTCCATTCCGCAAAAAATCAGTGATATATGCGCCTCATGGACCAGTCTTTCCGTGTGTTAGCGCGACTGTGAACGAAAGGCGAACGAATGCGAATGGGGCTTGCGAGTTGCGTCAACGGCAGTGTTGGAGTCATACTTCTATGGTTGCGATACATAATATACACGTACTACTGTATAGTATTACCGCACACAGTGACTGCACTACAGTCCCGTATTACCGCACACTGCACTATACAGTCCGGTATTAGGACCTACAACGCTAGTGCTTCGCGCCGAGTAAATTTGACACTTCGAGTTGTAACGGCTCTTATTGAATGATAACAGGGGTTTTACTTAGTCGTTTGTAATTGTGTATACTTTTCGAGCATGGTGAAGTTATAACTATTAGTTTGTATCGTAATCGTGCAGGTTTTGGTTACTAAAGTTAAGTTTGACCAATACTCAACTATCCCTTTAAATAGTAAGACAAAATAGACTCGGGCGACTCAATCCCGCCCCCACAACCCGTCGGGGCCCCGTCCAACGATACATCCGGCCAATGTAGAACAAAATCATGATGATTTAGTATCCACGCAAAGTTATTCAGTTATCCCCCATATTTCATCCATTCTACCCCCACCCCCGATAATTTCTTACGCTTGTATCAAATTAGATACAGTACACTATGTTCGTGTTCTTGCTAGCTTCGCCGCTGCGCCCCCCCCCCCCCCCCCCGTGTCTTCAATTGCCTGCATGACACATAACCCGTCGTGTCCCCTACACAATTCATATCCAAACTAAGTTCTCCCGCGTATACATTTTTTTATATTCTTGTGAAACCCGATGATAGCCGTTTATACATGCATTGCATAATAAATGAGCAGATACCTCCCCGTCCATTCTACCCCCACCCCGTCGGCGTCTCTTCTGGTACTGCATGCTAGCTTCGTGGCTTACTTAATACATCTTACCACAAGCTGGCGCAATTATAGTATCGTGTACGGTAGGGCGAATAGAGACGATGGTCAGCAGGTCAGTGAGCTATGCAAATAAACTACGGTTCGGTGGGGTGATTAGATGACTCCGCGACGTGTATACACAGCTGTACAGCCATTGCGCGTTGTATAACCGCAGCTAAATTGAAGTTGTCGCATTTTGTCGTCGATGCACTTACAAACACAATGCCAATCGGCAATAGCGATCATTACCATACCATCCGCGTAATAGACCGTAGACGCGTAGATTCGCAACGTATTATATATAAAATGGTTTCTCAATATATTATTTGTTTTATCTACTCCAATTTATATTCTTACAAATAATTTTACGGCGATAAATCGTTAGTCAGTGCTCGGCGCCTTAACTTTAGCAACCGGCATTGCTGACTTTCCCTATTCTTCGATCTGGAGGACGACCACGGGGCGGGAGCGACTCGGGAATACCTTATTGTCCTCCGCAAAACGTATATCCTTCGATCCCGACGGTCGGGGAGTCGCCAAATCCTCGGGGTGAGGATATCTCGAGTGGGACACATTTGGGGGGTTGAAGCTTACCGTATTAATATAATACTAGATATGTGAATCTTTGTAATTCTTCATTCAGTGTAGGCATCGGCATTCGGCGTTACATGGCGCGCGCGCGTAGACCATATTTTTGTACACGTAGTTTGCGCGATATTTGACTGTGGGCAATGCAACTTCGCTATTGTAAGGGTGGAGGGATATACTATTTTTCCTAATGTAATGCGGTCTAACAGCTGACTGAACCACGTAGTATGCATGTGAAGTATACACAAGAGGTACTAGTAAAAATCATAGATCCGGTTCGTGTTTTGAATCAAGAAACTCGATCAATTTCGACATCGGTAAGTCCTTTTTTGCCGCATTTTCGCAGTGAACTTTGCTGAAATATCGAATTTTAGAGCAATCAGAAGTATTCCGCAGTTTGGAAAATTGTATTTTTGGAAGATTCAGGTGTTTTTACGATATAATCTCGGAAGTTTTTTCTGCCTCAAGCAGTCTCACACATTCGTTTTATCGCACAAACCGAGTGTGGTGGGGCCACGATTTGGTGAATTTAGCCCTCGTTCGCCGCTGCGATACGCCGCCGCGTGTGCTGCATGCGCTATGCCACGCGATCGGGTAGCGACAGCGCGGTGGGCTCTGGCGGTGGGGCGCGCACGCGAAATGTAAGCTCACAGCACAGCGCGCCATAAAACGAATGGCGAAAATGGTGACACAACAAATGGATTAAATACCATATTTTGGGCAAATATCAGTTGTTGTTTTTATTTCAAAGGGCATAATGATTTACATTAGGAAAGTCCCAACCCATTGAATACCATTTGCATTATTTTCGTGCAATTTTAATTTTCATTTGGTTATGCCTATTCAGTGTCTTCTTTAAAAACTTACCATGATTATAGTCAAGTTATACATTCAAAATTCATTCCACATTCACATCCATGATAGAATGCTTTTGCAATTGTATTATTGACATCTAGAGATAGTCCAAGAAGACTAAAGGTAGAGACATTTACATTAACATTTGGACGTTTTTTTTTAACATGTCATACCTTTAGTCCTAGTCCATAGTGTACACGTTCTGTATCTAGCCACTTATCCACCCAAAAAAACCTCCAATTTGGTTGGAAATATTTCGGCTACTCACCTGAATTTTCACGACTAGGCAGATGTTTACTCTCTTTCTGCAATTGTGCTGTCCCAAATACGTTTACAAGTTGTAATTCTGGTAAAATTAACACTTTTCCGAGGTAAACACAGCCCGATGTTTGATGACCAAGAATTTCCGTAACATGCTATTCAACGCAATTGCACGTGGTAGTATTGTATTCGCCGTGTATACATTTGCATAACACACGGCTCGCGAATAATACCGTTGCATATTGTATAACCTGTACGCGCGCGCGCCGTATCCTCTATATAATATACAGTATAGTAGAGGATACGGCGCGCGCGCGTGCAGGTTATACATGCAACGATATTATATTCGCGAGCCGTGTGTTATGCAAATGTCTATACACGGCGAATACAATACTACATTGTGCAATTGCGTTGAATAGCATGTTACGGGAATTCTTGGTCATCAAACATCGGGCTGTGTTTACCTCGGAAAAGTGTTAATTTTACCAGAATTACAACTTGTAAACGTATTTGGGACAGCACAATTGCAGAAAGAGAGTAAACATCTGCCTAGTCGTGAAAATTCAGGTGAGTAGCCGAAATATTTCCAACCAAATTGGAGGTTTTTTTGGGTGGATAAGTGGCTAGATACAGAACGTGTACACTATGGACTAGGACTAAAGGTATGACATGTTTAAAAAAAACGTCCAAATGTTAATGTAAATGTCTCTACCTTTAGTCTTCTTGGACTATCTAGAGAGCACACAACACTACATTGTAATGCTGCGCTATACGGGAACAATGTGGGACAGTACAAAAAAAGTTTGTCAAAATTTCACACAAAATTCTTATCTTAAATTCAACAAAATCAATCATGACTGGCCCTAAAAATGATACAAGTATTATATGAACTTACCAAAATGGTCCAAATTATTCTTCAAATGTCGAAAAAAATGGAAAATCTGCAGTTTTGGAAAATAAAAAGACTGAGAAAATCCCAGTCGTGATCCCTCTCGAAAGTGTTGCTGCTATCTGGATGACTGTCATGTATTTCCCGCAAGCTTCCCACACCACACGTGTTACCGTATCCGAATTCTGACACGGCGTATCCGAATTCTGATACGGCGTATCCGAAATCGGATACGGCGGGCATGCTTGCAGATCGCGAGTTGGCTTGTTTTGGACAATAATAAGCGGCCTCCGCATGTTGCGGGCGGGCTTTCTTTGTTTACGATGGCCGGATGGGACATCGCGCAGGAAGAGAAAGAAATGGAACTTATATGACGATTTTTGTAAGTATGACTTATCATTTTGAAAATGAAATTTTGTACAATAAATCATAAAATCAGCTTCAATCTAGGTATGCAATTTTTAACTTTAGATATGCTGTTCTTTTCTCTCTGTTTGTAGTTCAAATTGTGTCCCGTAGATTTTTACCACTGTGAGCAGTAAATGGTCCTATCAGGACCATTTACAATACATTGTAGATGTGCTAGAGAGCTAAGTCTAGAGTAAGAGAGGTCCATTCAAAAAATTACAATGAAAAATGAAAATCAGTCAATCACTTGGTAAATAAGTGTGAAATGAAATGAAAATGTGCCACTGGAAAAGCAAACTAACCAATACATTTTCAGAAACTTACACTCTGTACTGAAAATTTGGCAAAACTATACTTTAGTAGGCTTAGAGAATTTTGGTCGCTAACTTCAACCCTAAACCTAACCCTAACCCTAACCCTAAATTTGGTGGCTATAGGTCAGATTTAGTGGCTACAGGTCAGATTTAGTGGCTATAGGTCAGATTTAGTGGCTATAACCCAGATTTAGTGGCTATGGTTAGATTTAGTGGCTATATAAGTTAGATTTATTGGGCAGTACGAAAATTGAAGTTAGCGACCAAAATTCTCTAAGGCTAAGCCTACTAAAGTATAGTTTTGCCGAAAATTTTTCTTTGACCTAAATAAAAAGTAGAAATCCCACGCTTGCACACGACAAAAACACATCTGAACTGTAAATCAAAATAAAATGTAATTGTGTAAACGCGATATATGCATGATCTTCGTTGCGAGATAATGCATTGTCCCATACGCTAACATTCATGTTGGGAAACAATATCAAATGGTGAAACTATAATAAAACATCAAATTAAGCTAGACTGTTTGGAATCTATACCTCAAAATTATGTTTACCTCATAGCTTTTTGATATAAGAATATTTATAATTACGATTCAACGCATCATTAATCAATATATTGAATAAAATAGAATGTATACGTAGTCTACTCACTCGCTTGTTTGTTCGACGTCAGGCTATCTCGAAATTTTACAAACAACAATCAGTGCTTCCACAAACATACCGTACACAAGAATTAAGAACGGCCGGTGGTTCAATCCCGGGGGTTCAATCCCGGGGGCGGGGGCAGAGCTAGAGGTAACTTGCCGATTGGTCTACAGCCATTTGGTCTACTCCCATTTGGTCTACTAGACAATTATAAATTCGGGGGCTTATGATTATAATTAGGGCTGAGTCCAAACGGATATCCGTTCGGTATCAAATTCAAATTCTCGGATACGGGTATACGAAAAAAAAAAAAAAAAAAACGATATTTGTTTTTCTTCCGGATATATCCGATATCCGTCCGTTTCAAAATATCCGGTTTGACTCAGCCCTAATTATAATTACGGATTATGATTAGGGTTAGGGGTGTGGATTAGGGTTAGGGTTAGGAACATTTTGGGTTAGGGATCGTGTTTGGATTTGGGGAAATTGAAGTTAAAGGCATCAGGTAGTAGACCAAATAAGAAAATTGTAGACCAACTGAGTGTAGACCAAGCGAACATAAGCTAGAGACGTCGATCCGTTTTTGCGATTGGGAGGGGGGGGGGGGGGGGGGCGAGGGGCAAAATTTGAACATTTTCCAGAGTCAACAGTGAGAAAGCTCCACATTGGCATGCCCATAATTTAAAGACGGAGGAAGGGTGGCTGAAGAAAATAGTTTTCAACCGAATGACACCCAAACAGGGGGTCTAGGGGGCGGAGCCCCAATAAGCTTGTTTATGTTAGCCACTTAGAACGTTCAAGATGTATAGAGGAATACAAAGTCAATCTTATTACAAAACACGTTTTTTTTTCTGCGCTAAGTGTCTTGATGGCTTGAAGCCCTAAATGTGTTGGGGCACCTTCAGAGGGCGGAGCCCCCGGAAGCTTTTAGATTTCAGACATTTACAACTCCTATAATGTGTGATAAAGTTGTATAAATATATCTATTAATATAGGCTATATCTATTCGTAGTATAAGGGCATAGCGAGGAAAAGATTGAAATAGTATGCATAATAATTGAAATTCCCATAGAAACCAATAGAAATTTCCCATAGGAATTTAATTTCCCATAGGAATTTCCCGTAGGAATTTGCTATCGACATTTTTCATAGGAATTTCACATAGGAATTCTCTATTTAAACTTCCAATAGAGATTCACCATATAAATTCTCAAGATGGGTTTTGAAATGTATAAAATAGTGGTTTGTATGGGATATAGCGTACATGGCAATGCAGTAGCGAACGAGAAGAGAAGCCTTGCATTTGATGGGTCCAGGTGCTCCTGTAAGTATAGAGCCATTGCTAGAGTCTAGGGGACTGAGCCCCCAGGAAACTTAGACTACAGTATTTTAGAACTCTCAAGCTGTGTGTTCCTATAAGGGAAACTTAATTATGTTGAATAACGAGCGATTACTATTTTGGTGAGTCGGTGTGCCCCAGTAGGGCCTAAGTAAGGGCCACAGTAGAGGGTACAGGGGACGTATATAGCCTCCGAGGATAAAGGGTTTTGGCAATTTCTTATTCTTGGTTTTCAACCAAATTACACATAAATAAGACAAACTACAGCCTTTTTCTCGACCAGAATATTGATGACCACTAAATAACAGCTCCGCCTATCGATCGACTTCGAAATTATTTTGTTTATAATATATTCCAATTCGATCTGCGTTCAGCGCATATGGACAGAATTGAAAGATAGATTATTTTAGATTATTCTATTTTTTGTGTCGGTCTTCTTTAGATGAGGGTTTAATTATATATAACTCCGTTTGATTTGTGTGCGTTTGAGAAATTACATTGCCTAACACATTTGCAAATGTAAGTTCCCGCGCCGAAACGAAGCAATGCATGGGGATTGATAATACGAGCTAATTGACGAGAAACTGTATGCGCGCGAAGCGTGCGGCAAAAACAAGATTTGCAGTCTTTTTCAAAATAAAAAACAGCTATTTTGAAGGTTAATTATTGATAAATGTTTTGTTTCCCCTAATTGGTATTATATCACTCGATTTTTCCCCCTCATTTTCGAAACGATATGTTCGCCCCCCCCCCCCCCAATATTTTCATCGGGGGGGGGGGGGGGACTGCCCCCTGCCCCCCCCCCCCCCCCTCCCACCCAGGATCGACGCCTCTGCCCGGCGGGGGGGGGGGGGGGGGGGGGTATACTCGAATTATCTTTTGGCGGGGGTGTGTCTCAGCCAACTTCAAAACAGGGGTCAAAGAGCGGGGGTGTGCCTCAACCTACTTCAAAACGGGGGTCTATAGGAAAGGGGGTGTGCCTCAACCTACTTCAAAACGGGGGTCTATATAAGGAGCAGTGGTGTGCCTCAACCTACTTCAAAACGGGGGTCTATATAAGGAGCAGTGGTGTGCCTCAACCTACTTCAAAACGGGGGTTCAAGGAGCGGGGTTGTGCCTCAACCTACTTCAAAACGGGGGTCTAAGGAGCGGAGTTGTGCCTCAACCTACTTCAAAACGGGGGTCTAAGGAGCAGTGGTGTGCCTCAACCTACTTCAAAACGGGGGTATATATAAGGAGCAGTGGTGTGCCTCAACCTACTTCAAAAAGGGGGTCTAAGGAGCGGAGTTGTGCCTCAACCTACTTCAAAACGGGGGTCTAAGGAGCGGAGGAGTGCCTCAACCTATTTTAAAACGGGGTCTAAGCGGAGCGCGGGGTGTGCCTCAACCTACTTAAAAACGGGGGTCTACGGAGCGATTGTGGCCGAGTCCCCCGGGGTTCAATGATGACAATGGCCTGAATTTTCATCAGTGGCTCAACTTGCGCCCGGCCTAAAACGACAGCGCAGATAAACCATTTTGCACCTGCAGACCTATTGTGTTGTCGCTATTGGTCCCCGGAGATATTCTAATGGTTTCCGTTCATTATCCAGTCAATCTCTTGAGTTCTGATTATAAGCATCAGGACAATGGGCCCTTTGAAATTCAGTCATAGAATAGTTGGTAATCAGCCAAATTACGTCCTGGATTATCCTGGACATTGTATTGTATTATAGTTTTAAAAAAAATTTAAAAAAAATGTAATGTACATTACAAGCAGAAATGAACTCTACCAGTAACGGATCACCAAATTTTCAAAACCTTATAAGAACAAAATGAACGATTAGAATTATTTGCATTTTTCTAAAAATTGTATTTCACTAAAAATCTGTGATATTTCTAACTTTAAAATATACAATTATTTTGATATTTTGGAAAATTTGAGTGTGTGTGTGATTTTTGCTAACATTCCGTATAGGGATCACAATATGTAGCAGATTTCAAATCTTCATAATTATACAGAAACAAATTAAAATAATTGGTCAATTAATTTTCAAATGAAGCCAGGTGATCCGTTACTGGTAGAGCGTAAGGGGTTCCTAAGAACGCGGTCGCAGCCATTTGCGTATTAGCGGCGGAATGAGTTCGAATCTACAATATTCATAATCTACACCATTTTAGCTTTCCAACGATGTATGTTAGTCTATGAAACATAATTCGTCTTAGCAAGAAATTGTATGCACTGTAAAGTGATCCGTTACTGGTTGAGCTACCGTACAGAATTCCTGTCACTTCGAGTCGTATATTTTCCTCTTGGGTATCACCATAGAGCTGTGGGGCGGTTGTTTCACAGAGATCTTAAGTTGATCTTAGCACTAAGATGGTCTTAAATACTATGGAAAGCCATTAGTGTCTTGAAACATTTTTGTAAAAGTTATGTTGAAATGCATAAAATGTTGATTCAAATCTAAGATTATGAATCTCTTTGATAATTAGAAAATATACCTTGATTTGAATCAACATTTTATGCATTTCAACATAACTTTTATAAAACTGTTTCAAGCCACTAATGGCTTTCCATAATATGTAAGACCATCTTAGTGCTGAGATCAACTTAGGATCTTTGTGAAACACCCCCATATATAGGAAAATACAGCTCTATGGGTATCACAATCGTATTAGTGGACAAAATCAATATTTTCCATGTTTTCCAACTGTACCATTATATGAAACGTCAACTAAGCGCATCCTAGCGTGAACTAGCTACCACTGACACAGCAGCAGATTCAACAAAAGCTGTTACATAATCCGCTTTTCTTAGTGCACGCTCAGATGCGCTTAGATGACGTTTCATATGGTACAGTTGGAAAACATGGCAGCCTCCGGTGCTCAGTCAAAACAGTTGATAGTGGTTTCAAAAACATTATGATACCCAAGAGGAAATATACGACTCGAAGTGACAGGAATTCTGTACTTATCAGTAAGCGAAAATTCCAGCGTTTCCTTTCCCTTCAACTAAACATTTATGCTTAAAAACGAGTCAACGTGGAGTCGTATTTTACCGTACAGAAGTAAACACGAAATAAAGCACACGTAAATTGGCGGTTTTTTCATTAATAGTACCGTATTCGTTCATTTTAATTACGACACAAACCAACAAAAACTGAATCAATGACATATTCAAAAGTGACAATACCAATATTTGCATTACTATTAGAATGATTATTATTACATCGATAAATACCATATCCATCACAATCACGTGGGAGTACACAAGATTATAATTTCATTTTTATAAGTCTTTGCTGAAAACTTTTTTTAATTTTTTGAAATATACAACACCCGAAAAAAATATTCATAAACTATTCTGTCCCAAAAAGAAATGCATGTATACTTTAATTTGTCGGCTGAAACAAGGACACTCACAATATATCACAAATCAGAAATCACAAAATTACACCACTTATTTAGGCAATTAAACTGATATACAATGCGTCCATCATACTATAATTGTTCTGCTCATGAAAGCAAATTTACCAAGACAGTAACTTTAAGGGAGATACATCATCGCAAACACGATTAATTACAAGGTAATTCTCTCTGTTCACGATTACTCATCGACATTAGTAATAATGCTATAATTATTACAATGATGGTTTTAAAAAAACGAAAAAAAACAACACATACAATTTAATTATAATACTTCGACAGTATACATGCAGCATTGAAACCTCCATGTCCACGTAATAATATATTAAGAGCTTAGTTCCAGAAGGCGCTAAATCCACTTTCCATAAATAACAAAAAATGAGTTAACGATATCAGTACATCAATAAGCTATCTGTTAGCTATCTCGAATCCAAATTTCAGGACAAATTACACAATCAAAGTCAAAATTTGGAACGTTCCATGTCCATATTCCCATAGGCATGTGTACAAAGTTTGACAAAGAAACCTGCTTTACTCCAAAGTTAACAACAAAATGTGGATTTAATTCCTTTCGGAATTAAGCTCTCCTATACATTCATACTCTGCTATTTTCAAACATGATTGCACTTATAGTTATAGTCCAGCTCAGCTGCTTTGTTTCCAAACTACAGACTGGAATCAATGGCGTATAACATTTAAAACAAACAATAAAACAAAACAAAAAATAAGGGGGAAATAAACAAATACATAGAGCATAATATAGTGTGCCCCCAATAAGTCTATTGCGCTACGCCACTGGAGTGAATTGTATTAAAAACAAAGATAGGTAAATACCGTGTCACATATCTGCACCCGATAGCGTCCAACGGACACCGGTACGTATGGAGAGCAGTATTTTCAATCCGTTCGTCTCTGTTCGTATGTGATTCTTGTCGGGCGATGTACGTTGTTCTATCCGGTGAAATGTGATGTGCATGAAGCAATGGAGACTACTTTCACCACCGGTTACTTTGCTTTCGAAAATGTTCTATCCATCGGGCATCCGTTTACGCTATCCGGGGATATGTGACACAGGCTTAACAGGCTGACAGTAAAATATGTTTATGACTTAAAATGTCTTCTAATGTGTTCGTCATTATCCAGACATCAAACATTGATGTTTCAAATTAGGGCTTCATAAAACATGTTAATATAGGTTTTCCCGCTCAATTTTGCGATTGTGTCATTCGAATTGATAATAGGAGCAAACGAATTCGCGCGATTTGCGATCGCCGTGTCAAAGCAGCATTCGAAATCGTAAATAGTCGTTCAAAATCACGTAGGAGCAAGTGAATTTGCACAAAGAGCATACCTTTTCATCAATGGTCATTCGAATTCGCGAAAGGGCAGTTGACAGTTGGCTGCACATTCGCGAATTCGAGTGCCCATAAATGAACTTCTGTGTCTATTCACGAAAGCTTATGCATATGCATGAGTTCGCTTGCACTTATTCGGAATTTGGAAGACCGATACCAACGATTACGCGGTAATGCGTGAATATGAATGACCCTTAATGAATTCGATTTAAAAAAGTGTTAAATTGAGCGGGAAAACCTATACTTTAATAAAAACATTTAATACCGCTTGAATGTAGCTTGTAGATTAATACATCTCTATAATAGTTTTCTCTACTGATTAATATTGCAATGCATCCAACATATGCATCCAACAGACTTTGTTATTTATCTCTTTGAGTAACTTAATTGCCATAATTAAGAAAATTAATGCTACTTTCATGTATTGGTACGCCATACTTTACGCTAAGTTCGTATTATTCATGCTAAATTACATACCTATTTTGACTTCATTTTGTAAATTATGAATACGTTGCCTTGTGATGTTAACTTAAATTCAACAAATGGTGAACTAATTGATTTGCTACGACCCCCCTTGTATGATAATATAATCCCTGATTCACCTGATAATGCTATTGCCGATTTTTACAATTCATCATCGGAGCAATTGTCTCTTGATTTTGACGATGATGACCCAGTCCACTTACATCCCCTCTCCAAATATATAACTGATCGACAATTTAAAGATACATTATTGAATACTAAATCGGATACTTTCTCCTTACTGCATTTAAATATTAGAAGTCAAAATAAACATTTCGATGACCTTCAATTATTCTTAAACAACCCATCCAATAATGCTCCCTCCTTAATTGGTCTTACAGAAACGTGGCTAGATTCCGATTCTAATATACCATTCGCTCTTCAAAATTATGACTATATTTTTAATAATAGACAGGTTAGGAGAGGGGGTGGCGTTGCTCTTTACATTTCTAAAGATTTTAATTTTAATATTTGTAATGAGTTTAGTATAAGTAATGATATACTGGAATCACTTTTTATTGAAATTTTTGTTCCAGGCCGTAAAAGTATTATGGTAGGGGTCATTTATCGTCCGCCGAATGGCAATTCTCAGGACTTTTTGTTGCAGTTAGGTAATTTTTTAAAAGACCCATTTTTCAATAATAAAGATTGTTTCTTAATGGGGGACTACAATATTAATTTATTGAAAAATGATAATATCTCACACGATTTTCTGGAGTTATTTCTTTCTGCTTCTTTTTTGCCATTAATCTCTAAACCCACCTGTGTGACTCCTCAGTCCGCTACTTTAATAGACAATATTTTTAGTAATGTTATCCCTCATCCTGAATCATTCATTGTTATTTCTGATATTTCTGATCATTTTCCTATATTCTCATATTTTTCTCTCTCCAATTCTGTAAAAAACGGTGGTCCCCGTCCATTAAGTCGTCGACTAACTCCTGAAAACTTAGCAAGACTTGGTATTAGCTTGGAACGTGTAGATTGGTCGGAAGTTTTAGATAATGATGATATGAATACTTCTTATGAATGTTTTTTAAATATTTTAGATTCAAATATGGATAGTAATATCCCGTTACAAAGAGTTTCAGCTAATAATTATAAAACTACTCCAAGACTCCCTTGGATAAATAAATCATTATTGAGGTCAATTAATAAGAAAAATAGATTATATTATAAATATAAATTGGATGGTACCGATAGAGTTAAAAGAAAATATAATTCTTATAAAAATACTTTGCTTAGAATTTTACGGTTTGTAAAAAAAAATTATTTTGTTAATCGGCTAGAATTCTTTAAGAATGATATGCAAAATACTTGGAAGATTTTAAAGGAAGCAATGAATTTGGTCTCAAATAGAAATAATATTACTAAAATTAATTATAATGGACATATTATTAGTAATCCTAATGATATAGTAGAAATATTCAATATATATTTTTCTACTATTGGTGAAAACCTCGCTCAAAACATTCAACGGCCTGATAAACCGTTCTTTGATTTCTTAGGTCCTTCTAATTCTAATTCAATTTTTTTCGCCCCTACGCAAAGACAAGAAATTTGGGACATAATATCTCAATTGAAAAATAAGAAAAGTTCAGGTAATGACGGTGTCAACAATGTTATATTAAAATTTATGTTGCCCTTTATAATTGATCCTTTAATTCACTTGTTTAACATATCTCTGCTCAATGGCGTAGTGCCGGATAAAATGAAGATTGCAAAAGTCATACCTTTGTTTAAAAAAGGTGATAAGTTAGACATTAATAATTACCGTCCTATTTCACTTTTGTCCTCGTTATTAAAAGTCCTTGAAAAACTGGTTTTTAAAAGAACAATTGCCTTTTTGACTTCTTACAATATAATAAACGAGTCCCAATTTGGTTTTCGCAAAAATCATAGCACTTCTCATGCTTTATTATCCTTCTTAGATAAAGTTATTTATTCCTTTGATACGTCATCTCACTCAGTGGGCTTATTTCTGGACTACTCCAAGGCCTTCGACACGATCAATCATGACATTCTACTTTATAAACTTAATCACTATGGTATTCGTGGGAAGGCTTTGGAGTGGTTCAGAAGTTACTTATCTCACAGAAAACAGTTTGTTTCTTTAAATGGGTCCAACTCAAATTTTCATTCCATTAAGTGCGGAGTTCCGCAAGGTAGTTTGTTGGGTCCACTTTTGTTTATCCTCTATATAAATGATTTTTGTAGATCCTCAAATGTAATGTCTTTCATACTGTTCGCTGATGACACCACCCTGTTTTATTCCCACCATGACCCTATTCAATTGGTTAATATAATTAATTCTGAATTGCAAAAACTCACTCAATGGATAAGAGCTAACCGGCTCTCCTTAAATTTACAAAAAACGAAGTATATGTTATTCAGTCACACCCTCAGTTCCTTACCGAGTGATATATTTTTTGATAACTCTCCACTTGAGAAGGTTTCTAATATAAAATTCTTAGGCGTCATAATTGATGACAAACTTTCATGGAAATTTCATTTAGATAAAATCTGTAGGATTATTTCTCGAAATATTGGTGTAATTAATAAATTGAAGAATTGTCTCCCTAACAAATCATTATTGACCTTGTATTCATCTTTAATTTTGCCTTATTTAAATTATGGTCTGTTGGCTTGGGGTAATGCTTGCCAGACATTACTAGATAAGATAATTTTACTACAAAAAAGGGTAATTCGAATCATTAGTCATACTCATTTTCTGGCTCATACTGACCCCTTATTCTTTGATAATAAGGTTCTGAAAATTAATGACTTATTTCTGTATCAGCTAGGCTTGTTTATGTATGATTATAAACACAATGTATTACCAGCAGTATTTAATTCAATGTTCCAGTTTAATCAATCCATCCACAGTTATCCGACCAGGCACTCTAGTGACATTCATTTACCCCTACTTAGAACGCGTTTGGCTCAACATTCTTACTCTTATGAAGGCCCAAAATTTTGGAATTCTCTCCCTGAAATTGTAAAAACAGCCCCATTTAAGAATTGCTTTAAAAAAAGATTAAAAACTTATTTATTAAAAAAATATACCTCCGCTTATTGACGTTTTAATTTAGTTTATGTAAAATTATTTCAATTCAATTTTGATAATAGTACCGCCATCCCTAACCTATTAGTTTACTAACACGTTTGGCAACATATTCATACTCTTATTTGTATTATATTAATTGATATTGATTAAATTTAGTATTGGTTCATGTACCAAGTTATTTGATTTAGTGTTAGATACAAACATATTTATTACAAATACTCATTTTTGTTTGGCTTGCACATGGCGTAAAGTAGAATTATATATAGTTATGTATTATCTTAACATGTTACCGAAATACTTTTACATTTTGTTCCTCACAATTCTCAAAATTTTGTTTGCAGAGGGTTTCTCACTTTACAAGCTTCGGCTTTTTAGAGGACCCTCCATTTTCACAGCTTATATTATATTTTGTTTGTTTTCTAAATCCGATTTACCACTGTATCATTTTGATTCATGATTATGTTGAAAAAATAGTTCTATTCTCTGTAGTAAATATGGATTTGTATAAATATTTTGTTCTGTGAAAATGAAATAAATAAACTGAAACTGATATTGTATGGATAAAACATTTATAAAATAAGACGCATTTACCGACTATACAGGGTGGCCCAAAAAACCGGAACGGGGCACTTCCCAAAACATAGTAACAAAATGATTATGTCCATCCGATAGGGTGTCTTTTCCAATGAAAAACGATACCTAGAACAGTAATTTTGGTCGTGTAGTTTTTGTTTTGGGGCGCTCTGAGTGACACCATATCAGGTTCCCATTTTTGTCAATTTTTACCAAGTCAGCGCCTGATAAATCGCACTTCCTGCCCGTCATAGCATCGAACATGCACACTAACAATAGAGCGCGTATTGCTGGTCTATGAAAGCAACAGTTTGCTTGGGTTTCATTGTCCTTTAAGGGTGCAACTCTGCACCCCAAATTTAGGGTGCATGTGTGCACCCCATAGGGTGCAGACCCAGATTTGGGATGCAAAGTGCTGCTATTGTGGCAGTGTTTGTAAATTTGAACCCTTATTTCCTAGTGTGTGTGTATACTCCCAATACCGGAGCTAGATATTGAAACTTCGTAAACATTTAATGAACTACATTGTATAGCACTGTTAATGCTGCTCTTTCCCCCCCCCCCCCCCCCGGTATTTCTTCCCTTCATCTAGATATCCCGCATGACCTACATGTATATAGACTTAAAAACATATATACATTTATTTTACGTTACAAATGCCACCATGACGGATAAATACTTTATCATTTATGAGGTCATCGCTTAGACATAAAATCAATCTGCACTCTACATGTGCACCAGTGGTGAAGCCAGGAATTCTGAAAGTGTGGGCTCCAACCTGCAAGCGCATAAGCATAAGCACGAGTCGCTTGTGGTGGGGTCCAGGGGGCGGAGCCCATGTAAGCTTTCGGGTTGTACTATTCAAAGCCCTGCAATTAAAACTACCGGCTAACAAGCAATCAAGCGAAACAAATTGCCGGAAATGAAGGGGAGGGGGAGCCCCCGGGTACAGGAGACTGGTCTCCCTCCCCCTCCCCCCCCCCCCCCCCCCCCCCACTCACTACGCCACTGATGCACACATTTTCTACTCAATCGGGAGCTTTCTTTCCCTATGTTTACTTCTTTCGTCGGCAGCGGAAGAGAAGGACTATGAAGGCCAGCAGACGATATCCGACGACCAGGCAGACGAGACCAAGAAAGTCAGATCCGAAATGATCCTAGAATAAGATAAACAGAAGAAAATCGATAAAATAATTTATATTTTAACTTATATGTAATAATATAATTATGGTAAGCTTTATTATATATTAGTTTATAATATTACCGCGAATATATAACCAAACTTTTCATTGTTATTATGACAATTTTACAATAATCATTACCATTATTATAATTACTTTTTATTCATTTATTTTATTTTATTCCACCAGAGAACCGTATACGTTGCTCAGCCAATTGCTGTTTTTCAGACGGTCCCTTTAAATAAAACAAAACAAAATCCAAAGTACAAACAAACATCAAATACAGTATGAACTAGGCAGAGTGCACCCACGGAGTGCATACCTCCGCCAACGACGCTCGAGGACTGCGCAGGCGCAGAACACACACACAGACGAACAGACGAACAAACGGGACCGAAAACATAACTTCCTTGGCGGAGGTAACAATTACACAAGAATGAACAAAATACACAATTTGGAACAACAAAATCAACTTTGAGAGGCATTCACATCATAAAAGATAGAGAGGGAAATTTTTTTTAAATGGTTATCATTGATATTATTTGTATTATTACTTGTACTATAAGATGTTATTGTTATATGTATTATTATCATCATTATTAGTATTATTATTAGTATTATTAATAGCCTATTACTATAGTATTAGTAGTAGTATTATCATTACTATTAGTATATTAAATTCATTACTACATGTATTATAATCATCATAATCATCATCATCTGCTTTAAACTGCTTCAACTATAAAAACTACAACAACATTTTATATTTCATCACGCATTGTACAGGCCTTCTAAATAGTATTTTCTGATGTTTCTTTGCATAATATCGTAATTGAATGTATACTATACATTATGTTCTTACCGCATTGAAGGCATATGATTCCAGTACCATATCCCCGTCCGTCACGCATGGGGTGGTGGAATTCACGGGGCAAGCTGTCAGAAAGAGAGTTGAAATGGAATGAGAAAAATGTATAACTAACGAACGACAACATGAGCATGCTATGATGATCGTGATGGAATAATTTTGGATCATCAATATAGTACGACATTCACGTATTAAGTCAATATTTCAGTAAATTAACTTAATAAGTTGGTTCACTGAAATATTTACCGACTGAAAATTGTACGTTTTGATTAGGAACAAAATTATACTGTACATTGGTTTTCGCTTACTGTACATGTACGTCTGTCATAGAAACACGGGATACGCGTACGTCCTAGATAATAGATAGTCTTCTTCTGCAGACCAATGAACACATAATTTAGTATGGTGATGAGTTTTTCAATTATTATATGGCTTGTCTGGAAACCAATTTGTCTAAACTTGTTCGTGGAAAGAACTATTAAAACCAATGCCTTTCATCTATATAAGAATAGTATTTGTTGAGTATTGATTCCCTTTAACTTACAGATGTGATCGATATCAGCCCACTGGTTGATGAGGAATGCCTCGTAGGCGTAGGAGAACCAGGAGAGGCGGGACACCCATCGGATGTAGATTGGAATGTCCCTGCAAACGTGGGTGAAATTGAGAGTAAAATAGCAAGTTAATTATATTTATTATTATGTATTCATCATTATAAGTATTACTGTAAGTTGCCGCCAACTATGATTCATCCAGTCGAAGTTAATAAAATATTTGTTACGAATCAAAAGAACTGGAAAACTTACTATTTGTAAAGGGGCCGTCACAAATCAAAAACGGAGCCCGCCCGACTTCTCTGCGAGCTCAAAAGGGCATTTTCGCCAGGAATACGGCCGGTGTATGCTCGATCACTGCGGACTCCGCTGCGTTTTTTAGGGGTCCGAAAACCTGCTCCCAAATTCAGCGATTTTCGCCCGACTCCTTTTGTTTACTGATGGGCGCCGGATTTCTGATCAATGATGTCCATATATGGTTCGCCCGAGCCCCGTCCAATATGTGACAGGGAGCGAAAAATACGCTCGACTCCCTGGCGGATTTAAAATTCGGCGACTCTCTGATGATCTATAAATTCGGCCGGGGTCCGTTTGATTTGTGACTCAGGCTTATGAGCAACGTTTCGCCGGTTACGAACGGGTTCCATCGGGGAGTAGTCAGACAATAAAAAGCAAGTTTTCCAGTTTCGTTGATTCATTACATGTTGTATTCATTATAAGTAATACTGTATCTTTGAATGCATAATGTATATGAATACTATAAAGGAATGCCTCGTACAGGTATATATGAGACACTATAATCGGATGTAGATTGGGACGTCACTCAAACTAAAGGAGGGTAAAATGAAGATTATATTGGCAATTAAGTACATGTTTTTATGTTACACACTCGATGTGGATATAATCTACAATAATGATAATTCATATTATTGTTTCCTTCTGAATGCACTCATTATTGACGTTCTTTCATAACTTAAAAAAAAAACATACCTACATCCATTTCACTATCAGATGTTATTGTTGTTTGTTTATTTGTTGGTTGGTTTGTGTATTTGTATGTATTTGTTTGTTTGTTTGTTTGTTTGTTTGTCCGCGTGTTTGTTTGTTTTGTTTGTGTTTGTGTGTGTGTGTTTGTTTGTTCGCGTGTTTGTTTATTTTATTTTGTTCTGTTTGTATGTGTGTGTGTGTGTGTGTGTGTGTGTGTGTGTGTGTGTGTGTGTGTGTGTGTGTTTGTTTGTTTGTTTTTTGTTTTATTTTTTGTTTTTTTTTCATTTCTACTTACGTGATGGTGATGAAGAGACCTCCGAACAGCATGAAGGGGAGCAGGAGCGGGGGAGTTATGGACAGAGCGATGGACACAGTGCCGCTGCATGCTGATAGTAGGTATCCTACACGTAGCGTACAAAGAAAGAGCAAAGTCAAATTATCATACAGCGGATAGCATTGTTACATGAAGGGCAAGATGAGCGGGTGAGTTATGGACAAAGCGATGGACACAGTGCTACTGCATGCTGGTATCCTACATGTATAGTATAAAATAAGACAATATCAAACTGATATACATAGATAACATGCTTTCATTTCATCCAAGTGGATTCATAAGTGATATGCGATAAGTTACTATAATAATTATACTATAATTATACGATCAAGAATACCTGGACATCACATCCTTATATAGCTATATTGTTTTAGTGTAATAGAAAATGAAACTATTAGGCAACTTATTTCGAACCAGATTTATTGATGAAAATATTATTTATGCATTAATGGTTATGGGAACTAGGATATTTAACAGACAGTTGCATAATTATTCCCTCCAGAGTACTACTAGGTGTATGTTTTGGTCACTCAGCGGATTCGGGTTGGACTCAAAAACCCCGAATTCTCGACCTTCCGATACTAAGTAAGACTCCCAGCTACTAGTGGCGTATATTACACAGGTACGGTGGGCACGTGCCTCCAAAAAATAAAAATAAAATACTACGGATGTTACTTACACATGATATACACATATATATTCACATACATACATGTGTGAATATATGTATTTTGTTAATTCAATGTATATTACATGTATGATATATCCATTGTAAATTGTACTCAATTCAGCCAGATGTCTGCCATGTGCAATATTTGTATACCTCAATAAATAAATAAATACATACATAAATGATTAATAGGGTTTATGAAAGTTTTCATACAGTTTGAATGAACGATACAAACACAAAATAAAACAACGCCAACAACATTACGTACCGAAGGAGACGGCTGCGTTGGTGAAGAGGATACAGATGACGCAAGCAACGACGTAATGGGAGAAGACGGGGTACATTCCTGATTGAGAAAAACACATTAATAAAGTTTATATTTTACATGCAATATGAACGCACGTATATAATTTAATGATATTAAATAACTTAGATAATACGTAATAACGTGAATCAATTTAAATATTGAGTTAAACAAGAGAAAGATATAAATTAAGCTAAATATTTATGAAATATATGTACATGATGGCCATTTTACTTTCTCTATATAATTATATTACCGTTTAATTTCGTACACCTTGCCTCTTTGTCATTTCGAACAATTAATTTCGTTTCAATTTTGTTTATAAATGGACCCGTTTTCTCATGGTCCGTTTCTCATCTTTCTTCCTACACTCGGTTTTCCTCTACCAAGCAAATTAATTATTTTGTGGAGCGCCCGCTAAACTAGAATTTTACTATCCCTTTAAGTTACCCCATTACAGTCCACTTGTCGCCAGAGTTTAATGCCGGAATCATATGAAGATAAAGGACTAAACCTGAAGTGGCCAGATTCAGTGCGGCGGGACGGCTTGCACGGATCGCAGCCATCGAGCGATGGAAGAACTTAATTTAACAGAAACTTGAATCTTGATCTAATTAATTAAGGAGACACGAATGAACGAACGATATGAAGATACTCACCAACCATCCAGTACGGGATCGTCATGAAGATGATCGGTAGGAATAAATACTGGAATGGAAGCTGTCAAGAAAATAAATAAACCAAAATTAAATACATTTAATTAATACGCTATTCTCTGTGACTAGTTCAGTAAGTACACATGTACAAATCAAAATCCGAAAGTAGTTTACAGAGTGTGTTATGTCTAACATGTAAGGAAATATCGTAATACATGTTTATGAAATAAACCTCTCATTTTCCCAACCATGATATTGAACAAACAAACCAAGAGCGCAAAGCATTGGGCGGTGGCAATGATTTTGTTACCAATATATGTTGTTATTGCATAAATGATTTGATATTTCGAAACGGCATATGTTTTATTGTGATGACCTCGAAATGTATGATTTTATTTCATACATTTTCGACAGAATGTACAATACATTACTTTTCCTCATCTAACGAACAAACGTACATAGCTTGTTTGCTATGGTTAGAGAACAATTGACAGCCGCACATTAGTAGCCATTATCATAAATTACCACCATGCAAAGAACAACACATAATTATATTATATGACCTATAAAGATACTGGTGTGCGATTGGTCAAAATGCTGTCACGTGACCATCGCTACAAGGATGAGAAGCGTTATATTGACCAATCAGTCAATATAACGCCGTTATATTGACCGGTGACGTATTTTATGTCACAATGGGTGTGTGAAGATGAACAATGTGCGCGTATTAGCATCCTGGCACGCGCAGCGTTGTTAAGCTTTCTCCGGAGATTGCGCGATCCGAAAGTAAATTTGAAAGGAAGGTCGAATAAAGAAGCATTTTGCGCAGCATTTCGATAACAACACACTGTTCTACTGGAAGGATTTCGATTTAATCTAATGATTTTCCCTTGTCCATAATTTTATTTCAACACCAAATTTATATTTATCTTGATTTGTATCTATATAGGTCATCATAATATAACAGATATTGACTTTTTCCTTCGGGAACCGTAATATAACATTTCATTTCCCTTGGGGAGTTATATTTTTGTCTCGGAATACTATATTTTTCCTCAGCGCTACGCGCTTCGGAAAAATATAATGTCCCTCGACACAAATATAACTTCCCTCGAGGATCTCAAATGTTATATTGCCCCTCAAGACAGTCAATATCTGTATAATATGTTTCGGTACTGTTGTGTGATATCAAATATATACCCAACACTTTGCAAATGGTTGTGTAATTCATAAACAATGTAAATAATTACGGAACCATTATGGCCTCATGGTGCCGTACGCGCCAAACGTCTGGGAGTGTGGCAATTCTATTTACGCGTACGCTTGGAGACAATAGATTCACAGGCGATGTGTTTATCGGACTATATAGACAAAAGGTAGTCTTCGTATGCACTTTAACTTTTTGGTTGAATGGGCTACTGAAATTGTTACCTTTTATTTATAAGAATATTATTTTTGGGTGGTGGTACCCTCTCATACATAAATTAATATAATCCTAATTCCTATATACTTACTTCTACCAACACCTTGGACAGGAAGACGGCATCGATGCGATACATCCCATTAAAATGCTCTCGTTTGATCAGAGCCATTTCCAGGGGGAAGATCTGTTCAGGTAAAATAATCAACATATAACGAGATTTAAATCGTATAATATACCATTAAAGTAATCGAACATAATATGCAGTTCAAGAG
This sequence comes from Echinarachnius parma, assembly GCA_037951105.1. Lineage (NCBI taxonomy): Eukaryota > Metazoa > Echinodermata > Echinoidea > Clypeasteroida > Echinarachniidae > Echinarachnius > Echinarachnius parma. The sequence continues at coordinate 13,036 of JBAMJV010001092.1, read as the reverse complement.
AACCACGAACTATTTACGAATACAGCTGAGCTTGTTACAATTTACCACACTTTTCAATACAAAATAATCTATTTAGCAAAATTGATCTTAGACAGACGTAGCATAGACGTAGCATAGACGTAACATAATGCAGTTCGAGAGAACCTCGAACTATTTATGAATAAATGAAATTAAATTAAATGAAATATTTACGAATACAGCTGAGCTTGTTACATATTACCTCACTTTTGAATAACAAAAATACCCTATTTAGCAAAATTTAGCAAAACATGCAGACGTAGCATAGACGTAACATATGCAGTATACGAGAGAACCTCGAACTATTTACGAATACAGCTGAGCTTGCTACATGTTACCTCACTTTTTAATAACAAAAATAACTTATTTAGCAAAATCCATCCTATACACAGCCCTCAACTCGGCACGCAACTCGTCACGCAAGGCGGCAAGTATCTCGACACTCATAATAACATCAAACCCGGCACCCCCACCGAGCACTCAACTCGGCCTCCTTCTTGACAACCATCTCAACATCCTACTCGTCATCCATTTCGTCATCCAAATTCGGCATCCTCCTTAAATAGCACATATCTCGTCACCGTACACGGCACCCTACTCGGCACCCAACACGACACCCCACACGGCATCCTACTAGGCACCAAACACGACACCCTACTCGACACCTTACTCAACACTCTACGTGCATGACGTGACAGCCTACTCTTCACCCAACATGACACCTTACTCAGCACACAACGTGAAACACTATTCGTCACCCAACATGACACCCTACTCAACACCCAACGGGACATCCTACTCGGCGCCCCACTTGGCACTAAACGTGACACCTATACTCGGCACCCAACGCGACACCCTACTCGTCACCCAACATGACACCTTACTCAGTACCCTACTCGGCACCCTACGAGACACCCCACTTGGCACGCTACGTGACACCCTACTCGACAGCTTTGATTATACCTGACACGACACCCTACTCGGAACCCTATATGATACCCTGCTTGGCACCCTCCTCAGCGCCCTACTCGTCACCCTACGTGAAACCCTACTCGGCACCCTAAGTGAACCCTACATCATACCTTACTAGGCACCCTAAATGATACCCTACATGACGCGCAACGTGACATCCTACTCGGCACCCCACATGATACCCTACATGACACCATACATGACACCCTACTCGGCACCCTATATGATACTCTACATGACACCCTACGTGTCTTACGTGACACCCTACAAAATTCTTGACATCCTATTTGGCACCCTACATGATTGCACCTTTCTTGGCACCCTATGTGACACCGTACACGGCATCCTACTTGATACCTTACACGGCACCCTAGTTGACCTCCAATTTGACACCCTAGTCGGCACCGAAGTCGAAATGCTAGGAAGCATCTATCAAAACACTCAATTCAGCACTTTAACTCGGCACCCTATATACTCAGCACATATCTCGGCACCCAACTCGGCATCGTTCTCGGCACCTAATTCGACACCCAACTCGTCATTTAAACTGTCACCCATTTCATCAATAACCTCAACACATTTCTAGTCACCCACGTGAAAGGGAGGTTCAACATGTATGTGCATATTATAGACTTACCTGGACAGCCGCATACGTGTTGCTGAAGGCGGAGTTGGTGATCATGATGAACAGACATCCATTGATGTTCTGAATGCCTTCTTGGTCAACGTGCTGTCCCAAGAAGACTAGGCCAAGAATGAGGGCTATAAGCTAAATGAAAGGAATGCAAATAAGAACATTTTACATAGTGATCTTTTAATTCAATTTATTCATTCAATTTATAATTAAGTCTCAATTAAGAACTGGTCATTTTCGAGCCATTTAAATTGGTCTTTGTTATTCATTCTTAACATTTTATCCATACATCGATTATCAGTACTAGAAAATATACCCGACTGAATACATTAATGTTGGTCATTAATATTCATAAGCATTCCTTAAACCGTGTTTTAGGCTCTGCATTTATTCATAATCCTTTTCTTTTTTTCTTTTTTTTGGCAAAGTGATATATTGTGCGATGTTTGAATATTTGAACTAGTGACCAAGCGCCACTCCGCGACGCCGTGTGTGCGCTCATAGGATCATGTATACAGTAAGTGAGTACAGATGTGAGTATTTTCGATGAGCGTATTGTCTTATAAATAACCGTCGCTCACAATGCGTACAAACATAGGCTATGTGTGATTGACTCGTCGAACATTTTTCCCACGATCGGGATTTAGACGCAATATTGATTTAGACGCCACACAATCATTCTGGTTTGACTACTGAATTATATTGCTGACTTACGCATGTCTGTGTGAGACGCACGGTGGTCATGATTGGTTCTCGTCGATTGTTGAGGAATCCTCGCCACATGCAGGCAGAGAACTGCTGCCACCAACTCGCCTTGTATCTGTTTAAGAACAAATATTGTTAAAGGGATCTAGTAACTTTGCTGACATGTGCAAAAAGTGATAAGTGGTTGATACAATGTATATTGTTGTTATCTGATATGTCCACTGGGTGTTGTGTGAAAATTTCAAGTTAAATGGACGTTGGCCGAGTAATGAATACAAATGCAAAGTGATATTCACTAACGCATTGCACTCACTTTGTACACGGTTTTGACGGTCCAGTGGATAATTTAACATCTGAACACTTCAATCGTAAATATCTTTTTAACGAATGGAAAATTTGAAAAACCGAAACCTGTCTCATGGTTTTATTGTTATTACGAATACAACAAGGTATGAGAGAACCGCTATAATTCCAATTGGATTTTGAGGATTTGGACAATGTTACTTTAAGTCCCTTTAAGCATGATTAGCATGATTTATATAAATATTGATATTAATTAGAATGCATTACATTTTCATATTAGTATTTGTTTAATTATTTGTACCAAGAGATTATATTGAAATTGAATGAATAAAATAAAATAATTTTAAATAATGCAACAATTACTTGATACTATGATGATGTTATGCTAAAGACTAGGAACAGACTTTGGTTTAAAAATAAATAATAATAAAAGATTTTAAAAAGTGTATACTTACGGAGATTTTTCGACATCATTGTCCAGGGCTTGCAACTGCATAAAAGAACAACAACAAGGTAATAAGAAATATCAATAACATGATGAAGCTTACAAAGCAGCATTTTAAATTCATGTTTCAGCAATTGTAATATAAATATGCGTTCCTGGTTATTTATACAAGCGCCGTTGCATACTGCTTGTATACAATAACCCCACAATAACATTGCCAATAATATTGTGTCTTCAGCATAATTATAAAAGTTGTTATATTTCAGTGTTCATTTTATAACACAATACATTATTATCTTACCTCGCTGGCCATGACGGGTGGAATCTTGGCTCGAATCCGCTTGGCTTTCAGGGAGAATTCGTACGCCTCGGTGACGGACTGGAATATAGTTAGAAATCAAATAAAAAGTTCACAGAATTGTCGGTATAATTTTTTTAACTCAGTTTCACAATTTCACAATATCCCTTTTTCACAGACTGGAAGTTGGAACGCAGATGTAATTGCAACTTATTATAAGTACAGTTGCAACTTATTATAAGTACAGTACAGGCCTGAATTCGCGACACAGTGTGTTATTTAACCATGGGTTATGTGTCTTTCTGGTCACCCAAAGTGATCCCTTGCAGAGAAAACTAATATCATGGAACCTGTCTATAAAGGTTACCTGTCTAGAGTGTTCACTTTTCTTGTTTCCATTTGGTGGTAACTAAACACATATGTTCGACTGCATGTACTTGGTTATTTGTTTAGTCCTCATAATCATCACCATCATCATCATACCTATCATCATCATCATCATCATATCATCGTCATCATCATCATCATAATCATCATCGTCATCATCACTATCATCATCGTCATCATCGTCATCATCATCATCATCACCATCGTCCCATTCATCCCAGTATAGCTTTCTGTGTGAGCTGCCAAAGGGATTATCGCATCAAGTATCAAGTAACATCATCATCATATCATCATCATATCATCATCATCATCATCATCATCATCATCATCATCATCATCATCATCATCATCATCATCGTTACCTCCACTTTCTCTTTGCACATCTCCTCCTCCCCAGGGACGATGGCCAGGGTTTGGATGAAGAAGTCTGCCGGATTGTAGTTCTTAGGACACTTGTAACCAAGACTAGTTTCCATTTGTTTAAAGGGGAAACGGGAGACAAAGAGTATTGATAAGATAAGGACGACTTTCTTGTATACATTTATAGTTACATTGTTTAAATCATGGTTTAAAGCGACGCTATGTAACTGCAAATTAGTTATGTCAAGTTGTATACTATATGAACATAAAATGTGTAAAGATGTGTACTATGAACATAAAATGAGTAAAGTTTGTGTATTATATAATGAATAACACAGCTACACAGCTTTAGACAAATTTACACAACAAATTTGCAGTGTATTTTAAGATTTTTTTCTCTGCAATATTATAAATTATTCATGAAGTTATGTATTTTTTTTATTGTAACTCTAATATTGTATAGAACATGTATTAGTTATTTCTAAGGGAGTCATAACCTAAACATATGTTTTTATTCAATATACAAGAGCATGTTATAATTATATAAATATCATCGAGACACATACTTGAAGAAGAAGTCAATCGCTTCTCTCGTTGTACCGATGAAGGCAGTCCGTCCCTCTGCTAACAAGAGGATCCTATAATGTATTTAGACAGAGTAGAGAAATAACATTTCAATGATACATTAATAATCATAATAATAATAGTAATAATTAATTAATTCTTTTAAAGCGCACTTTCAGGTACTAACTTTTCAATGCGCTGTACAACCTTTACAATCATGCCAATCTATACATTTAAAATAGATATGTTTTTAAATGTCTGTTTACAAATTCATAACTGTTCTCGTTATAGGAGAGTTATGTGATAATAAAACAATGAATATAATTATGATATTACAATAAGATGGTTAAAATGTTCGTCCATTGAATTTGGGACACAGGAATGTGATAAGCATTCTCATTATGCAGTTTTCTTTAAGACGATATTTAAGCACTATTTATTTTTGTCCGATTTGAGTAACTACAATGTATATGATATGTCGCCATCTCCATCCCTACCCCCCCCCCCCCCCCCCCGACCACCATGTATCCCTCTACCCTCTCTAATTGTACATCATGCATTCACAGTCCATTTCTCCTCGTTTTTATCGATCTGATATAATTTACCTATCAAACATGGCAAAAACTTCGGATGAAGGCTGGTGGATGGTGGAAAGGATGGTTCGACCTTCGGAGGCGAGGTCGCGCAGCGTCTCGACCACGTTCTGCGCCATGAATGAATCCAGCCCCGATGTCGGCTCGTCGCAGAACATCAGCGCCGGATTGGTCAACACCTAGTAAAAGGTGGGAAATAATTCAATATCAGAGCTTCGTGGTATGTCAAACGTGCAGGAAAGACACTATTAAACTTTGTTTGAATTTAATTAATAAAAAAGCTGTATCACTTCGCGTGATCCTGCGCCTTTCTCTATAAAAAGTTGATTTAATTATCCTTGGGATTGGCCCAGTTTATAAAGCTTCTGACTAATCGAGCATTGAAAAGGGTTTCATGGGAACAACCGCCATTCAAAGGTCTTCGTGGCTTGATGGTTTGAGCACCGGTCTAGCAATCCGGAGGTCTCGGGTTCGATTCCCGGCGAAGCCTATTTTTCTTTGCTCATTTTCAATCATTTAAATATTTCTAGTCAGTTTCTTCTATGTTTGAATTTTATTAAACTTTCAAATACATCCGCGCCATAAACATAATCAATTCCCGATGTCAGTTCATCGCAAAACATCAGCGCCGAATTGGATAGAACCTATAGTAAGAGGCGGGATATTTATAATTATTCAAAGTCAGTCACATCGTGGTTTGGGAAAGGCGGGAAAGACATATTTATATTTCAATTTATATAATTTAAAATACATCTGCGCCGTAAACATAACCAAGGCCCAATGTCGGTTCGTCGCAGAACATAAGCGCCGGATTGGTCAGGACCTAGCTAGTAAAAGGCGGGACATGTTTTGATTCAAACTTCAAAGTCAATGCCGTATTACAGGATTGCTTGGTGGTATAAGGAATATATTATATACTCCAACGACACGACGTGTGTGTAGATGAGATATGAAGAAGTATATATTCATTGTGTTTTAAAATATGAAATCATTTATGACAACATTCATTAACGTTATATTTAACTGTGTTTTAGTTTGGTTGCATTCAAACTTCTTGGGAACATATAGTTTACAATAACACGTATGAGTGATATTTTGTTATTTCCATTTCTTCTAGAATTAAAAAACAACTGATGACTGTAGGGTCTTTATACTATTTTAGAATAATTACTTTTATAATTATGTAATTATATTCTCACCTCAGACGCGAAAGACAATCTTTTTCGCTCGCCTCCTGACAGTCCTTTGATACCACGATCAGGGTTGCCGATGATGGTGTCAGCGCATTTACTCAAACCAAGCTGTGGAAGAAGAATTATGATACAAAAATAGTTTACCACAAAAATGCGATTGTCTCTAGAAATTCCGATAGCTGGTGGTCAATAATGTTTCGTGTTTTTTCTTCTAATTTGATACTCCGTCGGTTCAATCATAAATTTGAAGGATTTAATCAAGTGAGATGAAGGACGTACGCTTCAAAAGCTGATGTTATTCATTAAGCTGGTACAACCACTATAAATATAATGATATACATGTAGTTCGAAGTTTCGTTTCAGCAGAACTTTGAACAAAGGAACATAATTATGAACATGAACAAATCATGCACAACGTCAATCAATAAATCATGAAAATATGGCTATGAAACAATCGTGCAATATAATCGCCGTTTTTTACCATTCGTATGACCTCGTTCACCCGCTGCATTCTGGCACTCATAGGAATTTCTCGATCCATTCGTACCCAAGCCTGATTGAAGAAAAGTTGATAAAAATGGGGGTTACAAAAGTGTTGATAATGTTATTTCTTTTAAATAAATGTGCACCTTATATCATAACATTAATAAGATAATCACAGCATTATCAATTTGAACTTAAAAAGAATTGTGTTACTACCGTACTACAATTGCGATGACCGTAACGGTGGTGAATATGATAATCACAATTATTATTCATTATAATTATATTAGTATTTACCAATTATCTACATAATACTATCTTATTATGCTTTATATATTATATTTTTACTATACTGAAATTATACATTATTGAGAGTCAATATAGGGCCTAAATTTTCGATCCTAGCAGAATCTTCTTCAGAGGCTAAGTGACGATGAAACATACAAAAAACATATATACACACATATAAGTGCACATGTAAACAACTGAGAAAGGGGCGGAGACATGGAACAATGAACTTTATCATCAACATCAAAGTTGATGATAACAAATGTAAATAATTGAATAAAAAGGGAAGAATTATAGTCCCTCGTATCTGTTTTCGTTCTTCATAATGTGTAAAATACAGGAAATCATAATTATCTAAACAAATACCTGAAAACGGAGATGTTCCGTCACTTTGAGATTGCTAAGAAACAAGTCATCCTGTTGGACGTAAGCCGAGATGCGAGCCATCTGGTGACCAATGGGGCGCCCGTTTACAAGAATGCTACCCGAGACTTCCAGACCTTCGCGACTGCGCAGATTGAGTGTGTTCAGAAGGGTCGTTTTACCTGCACCACTATACGAAACAAAATTCAATCAGATTTAAACGATAATGTAATACAGATATAATATTAAGTGTATAGTTAACCAAAGCAGTACCGTATTTGTCGGTGTATTAACCGCTCCGGTGTATTAACCGCACCCCTAAAAAAAAAAAAAAAAAAAAAAAAAAAAAAAAAAAAAAAAAAAGTGCGGTTAATACGGTCGTGTATTAGCCGCACCCCCCTTTTTTTTTTTTTTTTGAAAAAAGGTGCGGTTAATACACCAGCAAATACGGTATAGCTATATTCTAAGATCGAGCAAATATATCAAATGCATTCATAGTGATTTGTTAAAAACGTATTTATCATAACTACTATTCAGTGGCGTAGCTACGGGGGGGGGGGGCACGGGGGGCACGTGCCCCCCCCCCCCCCCAATAATTTTAAAAAAACAATAGAAAACATAAGGGGACATTTTTTGAAAAAACAAAGAAATACATAAGGTGTGCCCCCCCCCCCCCCCCCCAATCAGTCCGACCACCCTACGCCACTGCTACTATTTGTATTCAATATAGTATATAGGATCTGAAAATGATAATTGTTTCTGCATTCATTTGATAATTAAAATAAAAATAAAAAAACATTGTTTTTGTTGGGGGGGGGGGGGGGGGGAATGATTCAATCACGTTGCTGAATATAGATGGGTTTCTTCACATAGGCTATTGGGCATTACATATCATTTTGGTCCCGAGTTATTATTGTTTTCCGTTTTTATTCTCTATTTTACCCCAACATGCATGCACTTATACATTATTTACTGACTCATTACTACTCATTACTATAGCAACCAGCAACATTACGCAATAATGCCAATACGATGTGTTTAAAATTACACTAAGAGGGATGGTATATATTTGGCGGAGGATTTTGGTCTGGTTAATGGTTAATTGTAATTGTTTTCTTCTTAAACGTTTCCTTGAATATTATAACAAGAATATTTATCCCGGTGCATACAAATGAAGCGTGCACGTACGATATAATATATATAGGCAAATATCATATATCAATCAGTAATGGAATTTAAGTTTGTGAAAATGTATGGTAATTTTTTTTTTGAATGGGTATTAAGAATATTAATCTATCCGTTTGCATTATGTATTCATTCATTCATGTATTTATATATATGTATTTTAGTATTCATTCAAAATACCCATATATCGGTTGCCTTATTAATATCCGTCTTCGGTTCGTGTAATCAATAATTCATTTATTTTGGTATCGTCCATTTATTTATTTTGACTCATATTTGATTGTATGTGTCTATATAGCGGATAAGCAGTTAACAACATTCTTTCTATTCAATTTATTTATAATGTATTTTATTATATTTTATTCATACACTGTTATTTTTCATAAAAGGAGGTAAGGCATAAGGGAGGCGAGACGAACGGAAGTGATTTTTTTTTGTACGGGAGATGATCAATTTATGACCTTACATCCCTACCCTCATATGTATACGATCGATCATGTATGATGGGACGGCGGGTAATTACCGCTCCTCCTACCCCTAGCTCCCCCGAGGGGCCCGATCCACGCCTTACTTACCTCACCCCCTTTTTGTCTTATTTACGCTATTGCATACTATACGGTGTATTATAATTACCTTGCTCCCACCCCCCCCCCCCCCCCCTACCCGCACCCCTCACCCCGCACCCCTCACGCCACCTTTTTTTGGTCTTATTCACGCTATATGAAATTGCACTCTATGATATGAACGTATAATCACTTTGCTCCCACCCCCCCCCCCCCTCCCCCTCTACCCGCACCCTACCCCTCACCCCACCCTCTTTTTTTGTCTTATTCACGCTATATGAAATTGCACTCTATGATATGAACGTATATATAATTACCTCGCTCCCATGATGGCTGTGAGTGTACCCGGCTCTGCTGATACCAGTAACTGTAAGAACAAAGTATGAGTCGTCGATATTTAATCAGTCATTATTTTAAGTCTCTCTGTACCGGGGTGGTGTTTCACACAGATTCTGCGTTGAACTTACATTCTAAGTTGGAATTACAAAAGTATTGATGGCCACTTGTAGCCTTGGAATACAGTATTTGTAACCAAAAGGGGAAATTTCTGAGACTTTTAATACATTTTACTTCAAAAACATGAAATATCCTTGTTTATAGTAAATATTGAAGATTTGTAATCAATTTGTACGTTGTATTTTAAAATTAGGGTATATTATAATTTAAATAGCAACTATGTATAACGGCTTTCCATAATTTTAAGCCCAACTTAGAATGTAAGTTTCAACTTAGAATCTCAGTGAAGGAACACCCAAGGATATGACCATTGGCCCCGTTGCAGAAAGAGATAAAAAAATCGATTGTAAGTTACAATTAATTGTAAGTCAGACAATTTGCGCATTTCAACCAATCAGATTTGCGCATCTTAGTCACAAGATCTGACTTACAATTAATTGCAACTTTACAATCGATCGCATCTCTTTCTAAAACGGGGCCCAGATGTGACTAACTGCGCAAATCTCATTGGTTGAAATGCGGACATTTTCTAAATTACAATTAAAGGGAAAGTTAAATTTTGGTCAAACTGAATTTTAATAACCAAAACCAGTCCTGCACCATTACATTATAAACTAATAAGTCCACCATGCTCGAAAGGAATACAAAATTACAAACGAATAAATAAAAAGCATGTTATCATTCAAATAGAGCCGTTAAAACTCAAGAGGGGCGCTCTCTAAAAAGCTCATTGGTTTCAAGAAGCATTTTTTTTAAATGTTTAACGGCTGGTTCAAAATTATCGAATATTTGTAGGGCTCCACAATTATTACAAATGGTTATGTTTATGGATATTTCAGCCGTTTCTGAACCGATTTTGATCAAATAAAGTTTATTTTGTCATTAAAATCATTACGTTTCACCCAAGTTAGAAAATATCCGCTTCAGGCCTGAGGAGAGGTTGAGAGATTCGTGCCTCTAGTAGAATTTTTATCACCGTTTACACCGTTCTTATCGGTTTACTGCGTGTAACCGGAGGAGATTATCTCTATAATGGGGGGGGGGGGGGGGGGGGGGGGGGGCAGTTAACAGGGCATGGAATGTTGACGAAAGCTATTAAAATGGTTGAGTTAATTTCCACCGTGGTGGAGATCACGGCTAACTTTAGTGAAACGTAATGTGGTATGCTCTTTCAAGTTTGACACTCAGTATTTCATTATCTCACAAATAAAAATTATTTTGTGTAGCGCCACCCTCTATACCAAAACTCAACTATCCTTTTAATTGTAACTTACAATCAATTGTAAAACTATCTCTTTCTGCAACGGGGGCCCATAACATTTGTGTCGTGTTGGCCTATGTGTTATAACAGGCACCTATATGGTTATAAGAGGGTTACATATTTTTCAGTGCATGGCTGTGAAAATTATGCTGGTTTAAAGAACAATGAAACCAGGGCAAACCGTTGTTTTCAATTTGCTCGAAATATATAATTACCAATTTAATATGTTTTTCCCTTCGACTGGGTTCTACATGACTATATATAATATTTTGTATAATGCGTTTCTACACTAAATAAGAACAGTTAGATTGAAGATTGGAAACGTGTGACTACGAAGAATTAGAAAATATTAAAACCGGGACAGTGCTGAATTTCCAACAAAACATCTACGGTATTTCAAGAATACCGATATATTTCGCAAAACAATAATTTGGAATGTGATATGAGTGAATGATTTATAAGCAATATACATTCACAAGGTAAATAGTAGTAGTATAATATAGGAATAAGAGTAATAATTTATTCATAATAACCAATATATAGGCTACTCAAGTTGTAAAACTTAAGTGCTTTGTATAATTGGCTGTATTGATTTGATTTGATTTGATTTGATTTATTTACATTCACACTTTTTAAAAACAATAGCAAGTATAGCGCATGAACAAAACGAACAAAGCAGATATTGAATTGTATATACAATGAATCAATGAAATTATATGAAATATCAATTATTCAAACTAAAACTACAGACAATGTACTTTACAGGTGTATCCAATTATTAAGACATAAATTACAGGGTTTCACACTTTTTTTTTATAGACGATTTCTTTCAGTATGATTTTGTTTAAATTGATAAATTCATAATTATGATGAATAAACGAATAAAGCGTGTGGATCAGGATGCCTACTCAGTTAAAAGCAGACCTGCTGGTGGACCACCATAGGCAGATACAGCATATGTTTTCCACACACTTGATTATCAATGACTTGATTAATAATTATGTTGTTCTGACAGTGTCGATTTTTTTTTGCTGGTATACGTGTATAATTGCATTTGCATGAAACACATAGTATGCACCTAAATTCTGTATACTGATATTGGTTGTTGCATAAATACATGCCACTGCATGATTCAGCTTATATAGCTTCTCAATGTGACATTTTGTCTGTTGAATAAATTTCATTATTATCATTATACCATGTACAGGTGTAGTATGCACGTAAATTCTTCAAACTGATAATATTGCATGAATGCACGTACTAACACATACTAGACCAGCATTCTAAAAAAGATCCATGTGTCTTCAGAAAAGGACTGGTTCTATTGACACAGGAATTTAACCACCTATCATGCCTAAACAATCGAACTTATCTCCTTCTGCACAACCATGGACACATGAGTATGATGAGTTTTCAACAATTATTATGATAACATTATTTCGAAACCTAATTTTCTGAACTTTTTTGAGTAATGGACTACATTAATATTCTGTTTATGTACAGTATTAGAAAATTACTTTGGGGCAGTGCTGGCTTTAGAGCAATTTATAATTAATAAAATAAGGCATCAGATCTGATTAACAATCTTTGTTCATTAATTTTGTCATGGAATCACAATTATTGTCACATTGCAAGATTGAAAAGTTTATATACAACTGGCCTGCCATAAAAACAATGGTCTAATAAACTTATTCAGTAATATTTAAAATGACGTCATAAGGCGCATGTAAATGGTTTCGTTTCTGAAATCCAGCCCTATATACATTCGTAAATTATATATCATTCAGTTACTGATTATGGTCTAAACAAAGCATGGAAAGTGTAAAATGGCGTCATAATTATGACCATTGTTTATATTTTTTGTCAATCTTGAGTCAAAATCATGGGCGTCGATACTTACGTAATACATATTCATCAGGGGGGGGGGGGGGGGGTGAATGAATAGATCATCCCCCCCTGATCAAT
>JBAMJV010001091.1:0-39700 GCA_037951105.1 Echinarachnius parma | reverse complement strand
TAATCATATATCTTTATCTCCAATTCTTTATCATTATTGTCATCATTATTATTATTATCATTATCATCTTCTTCATTGATCAGCACCATTACCATCATCTTCTTCATCATCATCACCATACCATCACCATTACCATCATCTTCATCATCACCATAACTATCACCATCATCATTACCATCATCTTCATAATCATCACCATTACCATCACCATCATACTCATCACCATTACAATCGACATCTTCATCATCACCATTACCATCATCTTCATCATCACCATCACCATCATCTTCATAATCATCACCATTACCATCATCATCATCACCATTACCATCATCATCTTCATAATCATCACCATCACCATCATCATCATCACCCATTACCATCATCTTCATCATCACCATTTCCATCACCATCATCTTCATAATCATCACCATTACCATCACCATTACCATTACCATTATCATCTTCATCATAACCATTTCCATCACCATCATCATCACCATTACCATCATCACCATCATCATCATCATCGTCATAATCAACAGCGGTCCCTGCTGACTAGCCATCTGAAGAGCATTCTTTACCAAATCAAACTCTCTCTTTATAAATATTGTACAAAATTAAATTATTTAATAACAAGGCGATAGCTGTAAAGTGTCTCGCCCAATTGCGCGCATTCATGCCAATGAAGTTTGGTTACAAATAGATGCAGGGTTGGAAAGTTATCGACCATTATAGAGTATTGCAGGTAAACTTTCAAATTTGACCTTTGACCTACATATGTGACCTTTGACCCCAGAACATCATGGAGGCCAATATAGAGCATCTACCAATCAAGTTTGGTTACAAACAGATGCAGGGTTGGAAAGTTATCGACCTTAATAGACTCTTACCACAAAAACTTCACATTGACCCTCATTTGACCTTTGACCCCAGCATATCATGGAGGCCGGTATAGGGCATCTATACCAATCAAGTTTGGTTACCAACAGATGCAGGGTTGGAAAGTTATCGACCTTAATAGACTCTTACCACAAAAACTTCACATTGACCCTCATTTGACCTTTGACCCCAGCATATCATGGAGGCCGGTATAGGGCATCTATACCAATCAAGTTTGGTTACCAACAGATGCAGGGTTGGAAAGATATCGACCCTAATAGTCTCTTACCCCAAAAACTTCACATTGACCCTCATTTGACCTTTGACCTACTTATGTGACCTTTGACCCCAGCATATCATGGAGGCCGGTATAGGGCATCTACTAATCAATTTTGGTTACAAACAGATTCACGGTTGGAAAGTTATTCAAATTTTTGTAAGCGTCACGGACAGACAGACGGAGACGGACAGACGGCCAGACGGACGCAATTTGGATCCCTTAGTCTCCCTCCACCTACGGTGGCTCGACAAAAATGCCAGTCATTGAAACCCGAGACCTCTGAATTGCTAGACAGGTTCTCTGAGGTATCATGTGGTAGAACAATGTTTGTACTAATCAGAAACCACATGATGCTAACACACACGGAAAGGATAACATACATCATTAATATTCAATCAACACACTTTCATTACAGTTTTTAGATCAAGATTCAGGTTTTATTAAATCTCTCTTGTTAACTTATCATTTAAATACATGTCTGAAAAAAAAAGTACTATATTATCAAATTGGCTGGAATTCAACAAAGGAGATTTATGCAAACCATAGCTTTCATGGTCTACATCTATGACGTGCTGCTTGTAAAAAGTATGCAACAAATCAGAAATCACATTTCTAATGATGTAAGTATACATTGGTGCTTGCTAACCAGCACCAAATAAAGTTCACCATCTATAAACATTTTGGTGGCATAAGCAGGTTTGACATATAGCTAACAAGCAAAATGTGTACATTTAAACCTCCTTACTATTCCAGCAATCCAGTTAAAAGTGTACTAATTGATGGCAATTCAACATGATTTATATCTTTACAACAAATTATGACAGACCAGTGATAGATTGATAATATTTAGAATTTAATAAGGGCTAGCAAATAAGCAAACAGAGTATTGCTCATGGACATTGTCAATGAAGCATACTTAAAGGGATCTGGTAACTGTTGATATACGCACAATTTGATGAAGGGTTGATACAAATGTGGATGTATGTGATCTGATATGTCCACTGAGTGAAGTGTGAACAATTTGTGGCAATAATATGACAAAGTTATGGGCAAAAATACAAAGTGATATTGGCTATACTCCTTGCACTGACTTTGTACACAATTTAAATTCTCCACTTGAGAACTTCAAATAAAAACACTCTTTAGGGATGGATGAACAACCCACAAACATAATGCCTCCGGCCACTCCTTTGGCGGAGGCATAAAAACAATTATAATGATCAATCATTTAATTTCATAACAAGAAATAAAACATTATAATTATAAATGCGTTTACGTAGTGCATTTCCCATAGATCTCTTATGTTCAAACACATGTTTCAAGATGGACACTCGGCAGTGTCAACTTGTTGCAGAGATATGAAGTGGAATGATCTATCCACACATTGTCCGAGATCAGTGGCACAGACAAGCAAAACACAACGACAGAGGGGCTGGAACAGAACACGAATTTAAAAAAAGTATATATTTCAGGAACTTACTTTTGTTAGCTGAATTAATATCTATCATTACACATTTTATTGGTAAAGGATGCCATAAAAATACATTTGTTTAAAAAAGTACCTTTCACGAGATCTGGCAGATCATAATAACTAAAGTTCATATAATCCTAACAAATTTAAAACAAATATTCACAATGGCATATGAAATCTGTAAGGCCAACCTGCTGATCTTCACAAAGATGGGGGGGGGGGGGGGGGGGGGGTGGCTCAGGCCCAGGAACCCCCTTCCATTGGGGGTAAGGGGGGTAAGGGGTGATGTGACCGAGACCAATGGTCAAGTTGCATGAGCACAGAGGGTGATGTAACCGAGACCAATTGTCAAGTTGCATGAGCAGAGGGGGTGATGTGAACGAGACTACAGGCTTAGTTGTGCAAGTTACTGTACTAACACCCAGTGGTTGTCAGACACTGGGCTATCGATAAGTCAGTAGGAGTTGAGCATTCTTGGTGTCATGCAGAACACCCACCAGAATAACAACCAGTGGTGTAGGGAAGAGGACCCACAGTCAGCGATTGGTGAAGACACAAATATCGTACCTTTCTCCTTAGAACCGTTAACAGAGAAACTGTGCAGACTTCAGTACATTACCCCATGACAAATAGAGATCGATATGTATCATATTAGATGTGCAATTTCAGCCTCCAACAACAAATGATAATCAGTCAAGGGAAATCTTAAATGAAACATCCTGGGTTAAGAGCAAAATATACGGATCCTAAAAAAAAAATCATAGTTACCAGGTTACTAATACTGTCATTGCATTGATAGGATGGGATCATGTATCCCCTAATTATACAGGATTTGATAAACAATGGTCAGTCACCAGTACTTGTCCTTGTGTGTTTTGTCAGCATTTTTTCCAAGAAAAGAATGTACACTATCCTTAAACTGTAAACGTTTCTCACCAGCATGAAACCCTCATCTTTTCTAGTGACTTTTGCAAGAGAAAGCCTTTGTAAAAAGGAAGATTGGGACAGATTTTATCCAGCATGAATCCTCATGTGTTCAAAAGACTGTGTACATATCCTACATTTGTATGGTCTTTCACAAGTGTGGGACCTCATGTGTTTTGTTAGATTCTGACTTTTCACACAGAAAGCGTTTGTTCATAACTTGGTTCCTTGCAGACATTTCGGTTCCTCACTAGAATGTGTCCTCATGTGGTTTTTAAGATGACTTTTGCGCTTGAAACACTTTGTACAAAACACTGCATCTGAAAGGTCTTTCACCAGTATGGACCCTCATGTGTCTTGCTAGATCACCTGTGCTAGAGAAAGCCTTAACTTGCAGACGTGAGGTTGCTCACCCGAATGAGTTCTCATGTGCTTGGTTAGAACAATGAGGCACATAAAATGTTGTTCACCAGTATGAACCCTTGTGTCTTCTGTCAGGTTATTTTCCGCCAGAAAGCCTTTGCTCAAACCTTACAGCAGATAGGTTATTCACTAGTATGTGTACTTGTGTGAACTGTCATGTGATTTTTCTGAGTAAAAGTCTTTGCACAAACCTTACACGGGAAAGGACGTTCACCAGTATGTGTCCTTGTGTGTTTTTTCAGGGCACTGTTACCACAGAAAGCCTTGGTACAAACTGTGCATTTGAAAGGTTTTTCACCAGTATGAGTCCTCATGTGTAAAATAAGGCCACCACTCCGAGCAAAAGACTGTGTACATATCCTACATTTGTATGGTCTTTCACCAGTGTGGGTCCTCATGTGTCTTGTTAGATCACTTTTCTGAGAGAAAGCCTTTGTACACAACTTGCAGATGTGTGGTTCCTCTCCAGTATGTGTCCTCATGTGCCTGTTAAGATTACTTTTGTGCTTGAAACATTTTGTACAAACACTGCAACTGAAAGGCCTTTCACTAGTGTGTATCCTCATGTGTCTTGTTAGATCGCATTTACTAGAGCAAGCCTTTGTACATAACTTGCAGATGTGTGGTTTCTCACCAGTATGTGTCCTCATGTGGCTGTTCAGATGACTTTTGCTCTTGAAACATTTTGTACAAACACTGCAACTAAAAGGTTTTTCACCAGTATGAGTCCTCATGTGTACAACAAGGCTACCACTGCGAGCAAAAGACTGTGTACATATTCTACATTTGAAAGGTCTTTCAGCTGTATGGGTCCTCATGTGTCTTGTTAGACTACCTTCACTAAAGAAAGCCATTGCACATAACTTGCAGATGTGTGGTTTCTCACCAGTATGTGTCCTCATGTGGCTGTTAAGTTGCCCTTTACAAGTGAAACATTTTGTACAAACGGTGCAACTGAAAGGTCTTCTACTGGAATGTAAGATCATGTGTTGAATGAGAGATCTTTCCAGAGAGAAAGCCTTTGAACATACATTACAGCTATGAGGTCTTTTATCTACAACTGTTCTCCTATGCACATCAGAGTGATCATCACTGTTGGTCTTGCAGTTTCTTCTATTCACACATTTTGCAGTTTCCTTGACTCCCTCGTTCCCTTCTTCCTCACTATCCTTGTTAAACTCATCCACTTTAGGCTCATCAACGTGTATTTTAGATTGGTCCCTTGATCTACTGCCTACTTGCGAGTCCTGCTCCTCAGTCACTTCTGCCAGACGAGGAGAGATGATGGATTTTCCATTTGAAGGCATCTCTTCACTTGCACTTCCTGCAAAAAAGAATATTTAAGGGAAGCAACTTGTTTGAAATGATGGTATTTTTTCATGTTTGATACAAATTATGGAACATTGATTGTCCTTCACAGACATGGGATCAATGCTGGATGCTCAGTGCGGGATCGAGTCACTGTGAAATTTTAAAAAATGAATCAAAAGTGGACTCTGGTGGGGATCGACCCAACAACCAACTAATGCCTAGAACGTGGAGAGGAGAACACCAACCTCATTGGCAATGTCCCACAGGGGATGTCAGACTAAGGTAATGTGCTGGATCAAGATTCTGCAAGGAGCAAAGAACAAACTAGATGGATCTTCGACTGCGCGCAGTCGAAAATGATGCCTCCGCCATTACGCAATTTATTCATATCAAGCCCAAATCAACATGTACACAGAATTAATTCTGTCAACTAAATTTTGATGGTACTCTGTCTTTTAGATCTTGATGTATCACAATTATGAGCTATAAGTGACCTTGACCTTTGCCCTCATGACCCCAAAATCTAATGACTACAATTGTTCCCTAAGATACATTCAGGTATCAAGTTGGATTGAAATCTGATATTCAGTTCTTGAGATTTCCAATCTCAAGCTACTTTTACATAAAATGAGCCCTGTGACCTTTGACCTCATGACCCCCAAAATCTAATCAGTTCATTGGCTCTCCAAGGAACATACATGTACCAAGTTTGGTCAGAATCTGTCAATCCCTTCTTGAGATAACGCGATCAATTTTTGCATATATAATGAGCTCTGTGACCTTTGACCTTTGCCCTCATGACCCCAAAATCTAATGACTACAATTGTTCCCTAAGATACATTCAGGTATCAAGTTGGATTGAAATTAGTCTTTCGTCAAGACTCTCACGCTATATGCACAATTTCGCGAGCGGAGCGAGCAGAGTGTGAGCGAAGCGAACACATCGAGCGGGTACCGCGAGAGTCTTTCTTTCTTTGCACATTGGTTGTTGTTTATTTATAATGTAAACCTATTAAATAATGAATATTCATCTACCAAGGTTGGTAGATCAGCCGTTTGCGAGTGTTAGTCTTTGTTTAGACACTCAATCAAGCTGCATAGGAAAACCAAGTAAAACTAAACACGCTTTCTTGCACAATACACGGTTACTGGTTGTTAGAGGGTCTCCGCAATATACTAGCGTAGTCCGTACACAGAGTGCTCTTGATACGGACGCATCCATTACATGAATAGGGTACGTTATTTCAAAATATGTTGCTTTCTTTTAAAATAAAGATGTGAGATTTGATATGGATACAAAAAAGGGTATTTTTATGCTTCAGTTTTACTCTGATGTATCTCATATTTGATCATTAGAATAGTTATCATAATATTAATGTATGATACTAAATACACCCCTTGATACATGATGGAACACGCCACGGCAATACTCGTGTATTAGGCCCCGGGTCAGGCAGAGGTTACCCGCATCTAGCGATCTGATTCGTTAATGTTTTCATCTCATTAATAAATTACTGCGTGTCAAGTTCATAAAGGCTATATATGGGAACCAGTTCGTATCGCTCGCTGACCCCGTGCTCTCTCACAGCTAGCTAGCTCGCGATCGCATAGTGATAATCTCCAAGCCATATGGAGCCTTGACTAAAGGCTAGATTGAAATCTGATATTCAGTTCTTGAGATTTCCAATCTCAAGCTACTTTTACATATGAGCCCTGTGACCTTTGACCTCATGACCCCCAAAATCTAATCAGTTCATTGGCTCTCCAAGGAACATACATGTACCAAGTTTGGTCGGAATCTGTCCATCCCTTCTTGAGATAACGCGATCACAAGCTATTTTTGCATATATAATGAGCTCTGTGACCTTTGACCTTTCACCTCATGACCCCAAAATCTAATCAGATCATTGGCACCCCAAGATACATACATGACCCAAGTTTGGTGAAAATCCGTCAATCGGTTCTTGAGATAACGCGATCACGAGAACGGGACGTACGGACGTGAGGACGTACGTACGTACGGACGGACGGACGTACGGACGGATGGACAACCCGAAAACATAATGCCTCCGGCTACTTCGTTGCGGAGGCATAAAAACAGAATAGCAATGTCCTGCAAGTGATTGTCAGGTGTAGAACAAGAACCAGAACCAGTATGGCAATGTTGCAAGAGATCAATATAACACGTACCAAAATGGTGATTTGACAGAGGGTTTATCAGACTTGGGTCAATGCAATGAACAGATACATGTTCATGCCTGGAGCGCAGAACAAGAACCACAATGCCAATATTGCACGAGGGACAGACTTAGATTTGAGGGATGGAGCAGGATAAAGAATGGAACATAAAATAAGAATCAAATAGCAATGTCGAACAAAGACAAAACAAGGAATAATAACCAGACTGGCGATGTAACACAATGGATGTCAGACACTGGTAAATTGAGGAATTGGAAGCAGCAGAGCAAACTTGGAGAACAGAACCGTAACAGAATGTATACAAGGAACAATTAAGGGATATCAGAATCAGAAACAGAATCAGAATATGCTTGGAGTGCAGAACAACCACGATAGCACCATCACAAAAGAAATATCTAACCTGGACTGTAAGCCTTACACTCATTACAAATCATTTAGGTCTTTCAGGGAATATTTTTGGGGTCAGTATGTTTACCATCAATGTACTAAAATGACTACACCTGGGTCAAGAGCAGCATTATTTGGATGCTAAAAATAGAACATGATCGAGGGGAACAGCAATGGCATTCAATGTGTATTTTAGATTGATCCCTTGATCTACTGCCTACTTGCGAGTCCTGCTCCTCAGTAACTTCTCATACTTGCCAACATTTGAAAGTCAGAAAACTGAACACCCGAGCACGAGGGAGCGGAGCGACCGAGGGGGGGAGGGTGTGGGAGGGGGGTGTCCCCCCTCCACGTAGGGAGCTTTGCATTTTTGGACTTACAATTGTGCAATCTGGTGCATACTAGGGCTGTAGTGAAACGGTTACACGACGGTTAACCGACCGGCATCGGCAAAACGTTTTCATTTTCACGGTTTCGGTAAAAAAAAAAAAAAAAAAAATATAATAATTTTTAAATTTATTTATTTTTTTATTTTTTCCTTTCCCCATTCTATAGATTCGGTCAGAAAATGGCACGTTGAACCCTGCCATCTATTGCTAAGTAAAGGTATTTTACATGTAACAAAATGTTCAAATAAACAAATAATAAGAGGATTAATGAATAGATTTAAACCTGGGTAAGAGCCAAATTTAGAAAAATCATTTGTGATGAGATATCTGAAGGCTTTCATCTTGACAGCGATTTGTAGACTAACATGGCACTGCCTGCTGATTACAATTGAAAAACGGAACGGTTAATTGGCAAGTCTGACTTCTGCAGACGAGGAGAGGTGTAGAATTTTCCATTTGAAGCAGTCTCTTCACTTGCACTTCCTGCAAAAAAGAATATTTAAGGGAAACAACTTGTTTGAGATTATGTTATTTTGTTCATGTTTGATACAAATTATGGTACATTGATTGTCCTTCACAGCCATGGGTTCAATGCTGGATGCTCAGTGCGGGATCGAGTCACTGTGAAATAAAACAAGGCTATCACTTGGCACGCATTCTTGCAACATTGGACCTCATTTGACCTTTGACCTACTTATGTGACCTTTGACCCCATAATATCATGGAGGCCAATATAGGACATCTACCAATCAAGTTTGGTAACAAAAAACAGCATTCTAATTTGTGTACCCTTTCCTACAGAGACAAACCATACTCCATTGCAGTGAACGGGATGAATCATTTAGCCCCTAATTATACAGGATTTGATGAACTAAGATCGCTCACCAGTATGTGTCATTGCATATTTTGTCATGATAATTTTCTGTGAAAAAGTCTGTGCAGAAACCTTACACTGGAAAGGTTGTTCAACAGCAAGGGCGTTGATTTCTTCTCGCCATTGGGGGGGGGATGATTCGTCATTTTGACCATCTCTGGCGAGGGAGCGAAGCGAAGCGACAACCCAGCAGCGTGCCCAGGTTTTTATGGTTGAGGGGGGGGGGGGGGGGGGCAAAGCTTTTGAATTCAGCTGTTTAGAAATTGGAAGATTATTAAGTGCACATTGCAAGCATCATGTTATGAGCTGGGCTTTGTCCAATATGAACTTAAGCCTGAAAGATACATATACGGTATTGCAAGCATTCTGATGGAACCCTGAATAGCATCAGTCATGGGATACCCACATTGGGAAGCTTATTGGCGGTCCAGCGGGCAGAGCCCCAGGAAGCTTTGGGATTTGAAATATCCATATATAAAGATGTTGTCTATATGTAAATATAGAGTTATAATTTTTCTTTAGTTAATTGGCTTTTGAATTAGCTGTTTAGAGATTGGAAGATTATTAAGTGCACATCGCAAGCATCCTGTTATGATGAGGGCACTGTCCAAGTATGGATGAATTTTAGCCTGATAGATAAATAATGTGGATTGTAATCATCCTGATGGAACCCTGAATAGAATAAGTCAAGGGATACCCACATTGGAAAGCTTATTAGGGGTCCAGGGGGCGAAGCCCCCGTAAGCTTTGGGATTTGTAATATCCAGAAATACAATTTACTATTGAATAGTAAGCTCAATTTTAGTGAGCGAAGCGCAAATTTCGCACAGTGGGCCAGGATCGCCTGAAAGTTTGCCAAGAGAGAAGTCCTAAATAAAACTATTTAATGAGTACATGGCTGGTACTGGGTCAAATAACCTTAATGGGGGTTCCAGTGGGCAATGCTCCTTAATTTTAATGTTATTATATATTTTGGAACCCCAAATATCGGGGGGGATGATAATACAGGCCATCCCCCCCACCCGAAATATTGGGGGGGATATATCCCCCCATCCCCCCCCCCCCCCCCCCCCCCCCCCCCGTGATCGGCACCCCTGTTCAACAGTATGAACTCTTTTGGGTATTTACAGGTATGCTTACTAATACACTGTTACTACACATTAGTTTACTACCTCACATGTATAAGGTCTTCACAAAAATCATTCTTGCAAGAATCCAAAGACAGCTAGATGAAAATCAGCCAAGAGAACAGGCAGGCTTTCGAGCAGGGTTCAGAACATCAGGTCATCTACACACCTTAAGTCAGATCATTGAAAAGGCGAAGGAATAATGTTTAGACATCTGTCTAGGATTTACCACCAGTTTATACCACCAGTCACTATTAGAGGGTCTACAGAAACAGATAGACGATGAGAAATACATCCGCCTCATCAAAGCTATTTACAAAGATCCTAGCGCCAAAATACTACCAATGCTTTCAAAATCCTGAAAGGTGTCAGAGTGATCCAATTTCTCCAAAACTCTTTACAGCAGCCATGGAAGACGTCTTCAGAAACCTGGATTGGCAATCGAGAGGAATAACAATAAATGGGGAATATCTGAATCATCGTTTGCAGATGATATTATGCTTGTAAGTCATGATCGTCAGGAACTACAGACAATGATCCAGGAGTTGAGCATAGAGTAAAAAGGCAGGACTCAAACTGAACATTAACTAGATGGATCTTCGACTGCGCGCAGTCAAAAATTATGCCTCCGCTATCACACGATTTTTATATCAAGCCCAAATTAACATGCACAGAATGAATTCTGTAAACTCAATTTTGATGGTAATCCATCAACCAGATCATTCAGGTACCAAGTTTGATTGAAATCTGAATTAGTTCTTGAGTTTTTACAATTTCAAACTATTACTGCAATCCTGTCACCTTGACCTTTGACCTCATGACCACAACACCTACATTGGCTACCTATAATACATTCAGGTACCAAGTTTGATTGAAATCCGACATTCAGTTCTTGAGATTTTGCCATTAGGGCAATTCCACGCCATTAAAGTGGACATAAAGTGGAAACATTAAATAAGGATTATTTCTGATCTTGTTTATTTTTTCTGGATTATTTTTTCATAAATCATGATCACATAATGATATCTTTCAGTTTACACGATTACAAAAAATATTGGGCATCTCCTGATAGGAGAAACAGACACCATACATGAAACTATACACATGGGACTACACAGTGCCTATTTCTAGATTTTCTTCATTTTTTGCAATCCTTTCTAGTATTTTTCTGTTTTAAGGTACCAAATTGGATGATTGAATATCACAATATGTGTTCAGATGAAAATTTCAGCCCTTTGAGTGCCCTAAAGTATATTTTTAATGAATCAAAAACTCTGTCCTTCCGTTACCGAACAGTGAAGCAAATAACTTCTTGTAATTAATATACCAATAGACATTTTTTTTTCTTCAAATAAGTGTTGTAATACTCTTTGAACATTAGGGAATGGACTATGAGCCAACATAACATGATAGTCCTCTAAATTTCACAGAGATTGGATCATAACTAAAGAACTTGAAAATCCATGTCCATTTTGGCGTCCTTCCGTTACCGGCCTCATTAGTGTCCATATCTAATTAACGTAATGTAAAAAAAATAATTTAAAAACAGGAAATCAAAGGTGTCCCACCAAGAGTCTCAGAAATGTAATTTACAATGATGAATCATAAGCAGGATCCTGGAATTATTTGATTGAATTTCCAAAATTGTATCTGAATGTCCTTCCGTTACTGTGGAATTGCCCATTACAAGCTATTTTTGCATGTCCCTAGACCTTTCACCTCATGACCCCAAAATTATATGGCTTCATTGGCTTCCTAAAATGCATCCAGGTACTAAGTTTGATTAAATTCTGACTTTCCATTTTGCCATTACCAGCTATTTTTGAATATATAGCCCTGTGACCTTGACCTTTGACCACATGACTGAAATCCAATGAGATCATCGTCACCCCGATACGTATACTCATTCCAAGTTTGAAATTGATCCATCAACCGGTTCTTGAGATATCTCGAGAACAACGGACGGACAGACAACCCAAAAACCTAATGCCTCTGGACACTTCGTTGACGGAGGCATCAAAAGACCAAAGTAATGATGAGTAACCAGCTGCAAGTTATAGTTGATAGCATGACAATTGAGAAGGTGGATAGTTTCATATAGCTCGGTAAAAACATCACCCTTGAAAATGAAACAGCAGGAGAAGTGCGACGAAGAATACAGCTAGCTTGGGTGAAATTTGGGAAACTCGGCATCATACTCAGAGATGAGAATCTTCCAATCTCCCTCAAAAGACAAATATTCAATCAATGTATACTCCGCAAAAAAAGAACTGGGACACTTGTTTAAGTTGAAATATTTAATATTTATGTTCGACAGAGTGTACATTATCATATATCAAATTAAAGGAAATTTAGTCCTCTACAGGCAGAATATAAATTAAAGGTGTAATCGCTCATGCATGAACTGCCATGATCAATTAACAATAGCATGGTCTGTTTTCAAAAATAGCAAAAACAATGGATGACCGCACCATTCGACTGCAATGAGTAAGCGTCTTGCTTGAAACAAGATGTGCGGGACAAGTCTTTAATGACACCATTCAACCTTACTGTCATGAACAAACTCCCAAAATACACATTTTCCAATAAAACAGGGCCAGGTTATGAGAACATCAACATATTGGTCTGTTTTTGAGGCATAAAGCTTGTCTGTTTCATGTGTCCCTTGCAATTTCAACCATACCTAGAGAAGGGACGTTTAAAGGTATGGTGACAAGGAAACTGCCTCAAAATTGGGTTTTACTGTATCTAAGGTAGATTTTCATGAAGATTACTAATACAAACATATTTTCCTCGTGGGAAAACCCGGTAAAATAAAAAAATCAACTTGTAAATTCACTTTCGGAACCCCGGTAAAAAAACTGAGTCCCGGGCGAACACAAAATGACGTCATCTTTGTGACGTCACCTGCAGGCAATCGCAGTTTAGCTCGGTCATAGACGTACACGCTGGGTGCAATACTCACGTTGACACAGAGATATTATTTCCATTTGTTTCAATATTTGCAAACATTTGTTCAGGTTTATATCATGGACGATATACACTCAGATGTGTAGCTGCATCCTGCTACAATTCATTTCTTAGCAATTCTTAAGCATTTTCAGTAAAACCTCAACTTACAAGCAAAAACGAGTTTGTTTTACAAGCAAGTCATAGGCTCTGCATGTAAACAATGCACATTCCTCGGCTCCGCGTTGCGGTCTGCATGTGATGTCATGAATCGGGTGACACGTGCGCACATTTCCGCTCTGCTATAAATGACTTTTTTTTAGGAGCATGGAACGCCGATGCGTAATAAAGCAAAAAAGTTGCATGAAATTTACCTTTTTTTCCCAACTTAAGGATTTCTTTGAAAAAAAGAGTGTGGTATATCAATAAAGGCACATATTTAAAGCTATAAACCTGAATCAAAGCCGGGATTACACCCCTCCTTTAAAGAGACTGCCCAAATGGTTGACAAAGGGTGACATCAGATTTTGAAGATCTTTGGACTACGGTAGAATTCTTGAGAAGAATTTATACCAAGTTTCATGCTGAAATAAGGGCACAAACTGTAGTTTCGACGAATACACCTTAGCCATGGAATTCCCCATTTTGTTACATTTGGATGAAAATAAAACCTACAACATTCACAATTTGTCTTCATTTACACTTTTTCTATTGAGATGAAACTAAAAAAGATCACATTTGTAATGAAATAATTATGCCATGTCATGAATATAGCGTTTCTTTTTGTGCAGAGTATATACTTCCGGTACTATCCTATGGGGCAGAGACTTGGGCAACAAATAAGAAATTAGAAATGAAGCTTAGAGTCACAGAAAGAGCAATGGAGAGGATTATGGTAGGAGTTACAAGAAGAGACAAGGTCAACAATGAGGACTTAAGGAAGAAAACAAATGCCACGGATATCATAAAAGGAAATAACTAGATGGATCTTCGACTGCGCGCAGTCGAAAATTATGCCTCCGCTATCACACGAATTTAATATCAAGCCCAAAGTCCTGTGACCTTCACAATATGACCTCAAATTTTGATGGCTACATTGGCTACCGAAGAAACATTCAGGTACCAAGTTTGATTGAGATCTGACATTCAGTTCTTGAAATGTTGCCATGACAAGCCATTTTTGCATGTATATCGAGTCCTGTGACCTTGACCTTTGACCTCATGACCCGTAAATCTAATCTGATCATTGCCACCCCGATGTGTACACTCACACAAAGTTTGAAATTGATCTGTCAACCGGTTCTTGAGATATCGCAAGAACGATGCATTTTTGCACATATATTGAGTCCTGTGACCTTGACCTTTGACCTCATGAACCCCAAAATCTAATCAGATCATTGTTACCCCAATATGTACACTCATACCAAGTTTGAAATTGATCTGTCCACCGGTTCTTGAGATATCGCAAGAACGAGGCATTTTTGCACATATATTAAGTCCTGTGACCTTGCCCTTTGACCTCATAAACCCCAAAATCTAATCAGATCATTGTCACCCAAATATGTACACTCATACCAAGTTTTGAATTGATCTGTCTACCGGTTCTTGAGATATCGTGAGAACGAGGCATTTTTGCATATATATTGAGTCCTGTGACCTTGACCTTTGACCTCATGACCCCTAAAATCTAATCAGATCATTGTCACCCCAATATGTACACTCATACCAAGTTTTGAATTGATCTGTCTACCGGTTCTTGGGAAATCGTGAGAACGAGGCATTTTTGCATATATATTGAGTCCTGTGACCTTGACCTTTGACCTCATGACCCCTAAAATCTAATCAGATCATTGTCACCCCAATATGTACACTTACACCAAGTTTGAATTTGATACGTCAACCGGTTCTTGAGATATCGCGAGAACAAAAACGGGACGTACGTACGTACGGACGGACGGACGGACGGACAACCCGAAAACATAATGCCTCCGGCCACTTCGTTGGCGGAGGAATAAAAACAAAGAACTGGTGATAGGCAGGCCACCTTGCAAGACATAAAGATAACAGATGGACATATATAACTAATTGGACACCAAGAACACAAACCAGACGAAGAGGCAAACAGAGTAGACGTTGGATGGATGACATCAAAGGATTTGGGGGTGTTACATGGATGCGACAAGCACAAGATAGAAGAAGATGGAATGGTGATGAAGAGGCCTTCCTTCTGCAGTGGAGAGACATAGGCTAGATAGATAGATACATGTAGATTACTACACTGGCACTTCACTGGCACTGCACTGCCTCTCCAGGACAGCACCGAATGGCGCTTTTAAGGAGATATTTTCTTCAAGTATCAAGTAGAGAAAACCTTTGTACAAACCAAGCATTTGAACACGTTTTCAGCAGTAAGATTCCTCATGTCTAAAACAAAAAGACTGCGGCCCCCGTTTGGACTTCTGGTATAACTAAGGCTCAGGCTGAAACCATCGAACGTATCCAGAAGCGAGCCTTGAGGATAATCGTTTACCCCAATATACTGCCATATAGTGAACTCCTAGAGACTTTAAAACTTGAATCCCTTAGTAATAGGCGTCACCAACTAGCAACTAAATTTGCCAAATCAGTTTTAACCTCTCCTGACCATCGCCATCTCTTGCCACAAAGTAGAGAATTAATCATAGGTCGCAATCTTCGGAACTCTACAAACATGACATTACCTCGTATACGAACTCAAAGACGCATGCTTTCTCCCATTCCTTACTTTATACAACTTCTGAATTCAACTTCTTAGTTATGCCCTCATAGGTTTGCTCTTGATTGTACTGTTTGTATCCTGTACCATTGTGAATTTGTAAATGTTAATTTATTATATCATAATGATTATGTCAAATATTAGTATTGCGATCTCTCAAAGCTGATTTAAATTGTTTTTAATTTGAATTTCAAGTCATTTCACTATAGCAATGATAGAATTATGTATACTAGTAATTATTTATGGTATCTTTAAAAACGTTGTATCCTCTATAGTATTTTTTTCTTGCTCAAATTTTAGACGGTTTATGTTTTATTAACTTACCTCTTTGGCTTTTGATTCTTTATTGTTATTTATAATACTCATCACGTTCGTTGGTACTGATGGTTTAAATACATTGTATGACTTTACATACTTTTCTCACTTTGAATTGGTAGAACCCTGTTATATTTTTAATTAGTACTGATTTAATTTGTTTTTAATTTGAATTTCAAGTCCTTCATACAATTAGCCCGTTCACGTTTAATGTGATAACCTATGATACTAGAACCCATTAATATGTTAAATTATTTAGTGTTAAAATTAAATACAATTGTGCTTTCACTAGCAATGATAGAATTATGTATATTTATTTAAGCTATATTTTATTAAAAAACGTTGTATTCTTCATAGTATTGTGTTCTTGCTCAGATTTTGGACGGTTTATGTTTCATTACCTCACCTCTATTGCTTTTGATATTTAATTGTTATTTATAGTACGTTTATACATGTATGTAATTGTAAAGGATATAAGTTGCTATTTCTTGCTGAACTTCTTTGGATTTAACATTGTAATTTGATTTAGTAGACGATATTAAGTCTCTGTTTTTACTTATTAATGATATAATTTATCCATGTGTTTTTACCTTGTTATATTTTGTAATGCATTTTACATTGTAAACTGACTTGTTTAGTCTTCGGACTTTTTACTCAGTATTTTTCTTGAATAAACCAAAAATTGAATTGAATTGATTGAATTGATATCATCCTACAATTGTTTGGCTTTTCACCAGTGCAGGTCCTAATGTGTATTGTTTACATGACTTTCCCAAGAGAAATCCTTAGTACATAACTTGGTTACTTGAAGACATGTGGTCCCTCACCAGTATGTGATCTCATGTGTCTGTCAAAATTATCCTTGCGCTTGAAACATTTTGTACAAACACTGCAACTGAAAGGTCTTTCACCAGTATGTAACCTTATGTGTCTTGAAAGATCACATTTACCAGAGAAAGACTTTGCACATAACGTGCAGACGTTATGATTTTCACCAGAATGTGTCAACATGTGCCTGGTAAGAACATTTTTCCTAGAAAAAATCTGTGAACAAATTGAGCAAATGAAAAGTTTTTCACCAGTATGAATCCTTGTGTGAATTGTCAGGTTATCTTTCCGTTTGAAAGTCTTTGCACAAACCTTGCACTGGAAAGGACGTTCACCAGTATGAACCCTTGTGTTTTTTCAGGTCACTGTTACTAAAGAAAGCCTTGGTACAAACTGTGCATTTGAAAGGTCTTTCACCAGTATGTGTCAACATGTGCCTGGTAAGAACATTTTTCCTAGAAAAAATCTGTGAACAAATTGAGCAAATGAAAGGTTTTTCACCAGCATGAATCCTTGTGTGAATTGTCAGGTTATCTTTCCGTGAGAAAGTCTTTGCACAAACCTTACACTGGAAAGGACGTTCACCAGTATGAACCCTTGTGTGTTTTTTCAGGTCACTGATACTACAGAAAGCCTTGGTACAAACTGTGCATTTGAAAGGTCTTTCACCAGTATGTGTCTTCATGTGTAAAGCAAGGTTACCACTTTGAGCAAAAGACTGTGTACAAATCCTACATTTGTAGGGTTTTTCACCGGTGTGGGTCCTCATGTGTTTTTTTAAAGGATTTTTCCCAGAAAAAGCCTTTGAACACAACTTGCAGACGTATGGGCCCTCACCAGTATGTGTGATCATGTGGGATTTAAGATTACTTTTGCGCGCAAAATATTTTGTACAAACACTACAACTGAAAGGTCTTTCACCAGTATGTGTCCTCAAGTGTCTTTTTAGATTACATTTCCTAGAGAAAGCCTTTGTACATAACTTGCAGATGTGTGTTTTCTCACCAGAATGTGCCTTAATGCGCTTGGTTAGAAGACTAGCTCCACAAGAAAAAGTCTTTGAGCAAATGAAAGGTCTCTCACCAGAATGAATGGCCATGTGCTGAATAAGAGATCTTTCTTGAGAGAAGGCCTTTGAGCATACAGGACAACTGTGGATTATTTTATCCACGACGGTTCTCAAATGCACACTTGAGCGCTTACCAGTGTTTTCACGACTTCTTATATTGACACATTTTGCAGTTTCCTTGACTCCCACGTTTCCTTCTTCCTCACTATCCTCTTTAAACTCATCAATGTGTTTTTGAGATTGTTCCCTTGATCTACATGTACCTAATGTACTGCCTTCTTGCAAGTCTTGCTTGTCTGTCACTTCTGCCAGACTAGGAGACGTGTAGCATTGTCCTGCAGAAGCAGTGTCTTTATCCATACTTCCTGCAAGAGAAGAATAGCGTAGGGAAACAACTCGTTTGAGATTTTTTGTCAAGGTTCATACAAATTATGGTATAATATTCTCCTTAAAAGACATAGGTTCAACACTGGATGCTCAGTGTGGGATAGAGTCACTGCGAAATAATAAATAATTTGCGATGTTGCACAAGAGATTGACAGACTTGGGTAAAGAGATCAATCTAACATATGCATGCAGCACATAACAAGTACCAACATGGTGATATCACACAGGGATTGCCAGACTCCAGTCAATGCATGGAACAGACATATGCCTGGAGTGCAGACCAAGAACCATAATGCCAATGTCGCACGAGGCACTTAGGTTGAGCCTAAGCAATGAAGCATGCTCATGCAGTGAAAATAGAACAAGGATCCAACAACCATATCGCACATAAGGATAGATAGATTAGGAGCAAACTTGAAGCACACAATAACAATCAAGTGTCTTGTCAGCTCAAACTTGCTCATAAATCCCCATGAACATAGACTGCAAGTGATAAGTCCTTCCCTAGTATGTGTTTTCATTTGTCTGGTATGGACGTATCATGGTACTAAGTTTAACACCATTGGACAAACACTACAACCAAAATGTTGTACTCCATCATATATATTCATGTGTCTTTTGAGATCGCGTTTCCAGGAGAAAGGCTTTGTACATACACATCATTCAACCAGTTTTCAGCAGTACGAGTCCTCATGTGTATAAGGGAACCTCTCTGAGAGAAAGACTGTACATAAACTACATTTGTATACCAGTGTGGGTCCTCCTGTGTCTTGTTAGATCACCTTTCCCAGAGAAAGACTTTGCACATAACTTGCAGATGTGAGGTCCCACACCACTATGTGTCATCATGTGGGATTTAAGATTACCTTTGTTAATGAAACATTTTGTACAAACACTGCAACTGAAAGGTTTTTCACCAGTGTGTATCCTTATGTGTCTTGTTAGTTGACCTTTACTAGAGAAAGACTTTGCACATAACTTGCAGACGTGAGGTCCCACACCACTATGTGTCATCATGTGGGATTTAAGATTACCTTTGTTAATGAAACATTTTGTACAAACACTGCAACTGAAAGGTCTTTCACCAGTGTGTATCCTTATGTGTCTTGTTAGTTGACCTTTACTAGAGAAAGCCATTGTACATAACTTGCAGACGTGTGGTTTCTCACCAGTATGTGTCCTCATGTGGCTGTTAAGATGACTTTTGCAATTGAAACATTTTTTACAAACACTGCAACTGAAAGGTTTTTCACCAGTATGGGTCCTCATGTGTAAAACAAGGCCACCACTCTGAGCAAAGGACTTTGTACATATCCTACATTTGTATGGTCTTTCACCAGTGTGGGTCCTCATGTGCAGAGAAAGATTACCACTCCGTGCAAAAGACAAACTACAAACTGAGCATTTGTATGGTTTGTCACCAGTATGGGTCATCATGTGGGAGGCAAGGTTTCCACTCTGAGCAAAAGACTGTGTACATATCCTACATTTGAAAGGTCTTTCAGCTGTATGGGTCCTCATGTGTCTTGTTAGACTACCTTCACAAGATAAAGCCATTGCACATAACTTGCAGACGTATGGTTTCTCACCAGCATGTGTCCTCATGTGGCAGTTAAGTTGACCTTTACAAGTGAAACATTTTGTACAAACGGTGCAAATGAAAGGTCTTCTACTGGAATGTAAGATCATGTGTTGAATGAGAGATCTTTCCAGAGAGTAGGCCTTTGAACATACATTACAACTATGAGGTCTTTTATCTACAACTGTTCTCATATGCACACCGGAGTGATCATCACTGTTGGTCTTGCAATTTCTTCTATTCACACATTTTGCAGTTTCCTTGATTCCCTCGTTCCCTTCTTCCTCACTATCCTCCTTAAATTTATCAATGTGTATTTGAGATTTTTCCCCTGATCTACATGTACCTAATGTAGTGCCTTCTTGAAAGTCCTGCTTGTCAGTCACTTCTGCCAGACTAGGAGAGGTGTAGCATTTTCCAGCCGAAGCAGTGTCTTTATCCATACTTCCTGCAAGAGAAGAACAGTGTAGGGAAACAACTCGTCTGAGATTTTTTGTCAAGGTTCATACAAATTATGGTATGATATTCTCCTTAAAAGACATAGGTTCAACACTGGATGCTCGTGTGGGATAGAGTCACTGTGAAATAAAAAATAATTTGCAATGTTGCACAAGAGATGGACAGACTTGGGTGTAGAGATTAATCTAACATATGCCCAAACAAGGACCAAAATTGTGATATCACAAAGGGGTTGCATTGAACAGATATATGCCTGGAATGCAGAACAAGAACCATAATGCCAATGTTGCAAAAGGGATGCGAGTTAGCTCAGTTTGGAGCGCGTCCAGCTCAGGATCCCAGTTGATCATTAGACCGTGATCATTATGGACCTTGCTTTTAATTGGGTGATGATCATAATCCAAATTATACAATCACTGTCAGGTGATTTTAGTGGTTAAGTGGCAACGATGCCAGTCTAGGTATCAGGTTAAGGGTCAAATCTGTGTGAGAGGTTAAGATCTATCCGCACTCGTTAGTGGCCAATACAAGAAAAGGAAATTAATGGTGGTCATTGGCACCCTGGACACTGCTTTGGGTAAGCCCTGTTCTACATTTATGTAATTTATGTTAAATACTTACCAGATTCTTTGAACCTGACATCAGAAATCCTGCTTCTTGTTCTGGGAGTTGGAAAAGTTGTCTTTTCTCTGGGAATGTCTGCCCCAGTATCCATTGCTTGTTTGGGAAGCTCGGAGGGTTTGGTTCCATCATTGTTGCATCTTTTACATTTCATGACAATGTTCTGCTCCACACCATCCAGGGAATACTGAAAGCTGCTACCTCGCAGAGCCTTGCAACAGTCTACACATTTAGCAAGCACTCTTCTGATGTTCAGTTTCCGCAGCACAACCTTGGCTGATTTTAATTGCGGTAATGAGGTCTTGACCCCTTCAGTGGCACATGCAGGCTCATCAACAGGCAGACCAATGATATTTCCAGTTATGGACGCATCACTAATCTCTGGAGAAAAAAATGGACAGTAGTATTAAAGTAACACAACATGTGATATTAGATAAGGATTAGTTTTTCACTTTATGTGTATTTTTTTCATCAATTTAGGTTCTACTAAATGCAAGTCTCCGCACTAACTTTTTCTGTACTGGCCTGTTCGGGCAAGTACAATGTTACATTTTGCCCCAATATAAAATTCATTTTCCCACTTACTTCTAGATGAGATATATGAAATTAAATTGTTCTGTCGATAGGGCAACATAAAATGTTGCAGTAGAAAAATGGAAATATCATTACATTATGCAACTACAACTTCTTGATAGACTTATACATTTTCTGTCTGTACATGAAGTACTGTACAATATTCTTCTTACTCTTATTCTTTAATTAGGGCAACATTGTAAATTTGTGGACCTCTAATAACAAAAGAATTGTTCTCCTATCATAGAATATAAAACAGAACAGTTCTACTCTACAACCTCATCTATCTGGAGAATACTGATTTATACCTTCACATGATCTTTCCTCTTTTGTGATCACTATAGTGTCTCTCTGTTGATCATGTGACAGATCAGGTGATACAAGAGATTCCTCCAGCATTGTGAGAATCTCAAAATCAATAAGAGCCTCAGGCAGTGCATCAAGACAGCTTTCTACTTCTGAAGGTCCTGGGTGAAAGTCAATGCATTTGATTTTGAGTCAACTTGTGCAATAATTAGAATATGATAATAATGTTGTTGCCACTTCAGTCACGAATGCTGCTCTACATTCTACAATATGCTAATCAGGAAAATTAGATTATTCCGGATGTGAAATAGAGATGAAGGCTTTGATCTCTATGTTCAGTAATTTGCAAGCTGTGTGGTAGATCTATACTACAAAGCATTGGAACTTTGGCAGCAAACAAGTAGTGTACCATTGTTATCACATCTACGATTCAGCTAGCTTGATACTTAAAGAGATTTAGTAGCGCTGTCAAAAAACTCAAAAACTTACTTGGAACTCTAGCATCTCTGGCATCCTCAGCTGTGTGAGGGCTACAGTCTTTGTCAGGGTCAGCTACTTGGTCATGAGACAGCGGATCAGGAGGTCCCATCTCCAGTCTAGCAGACAACGCAACATCTGTGGGATTATCAGCTATGTGCAGGCCATTGTTCTTGTATGGCTCAGCTACTTGGTCATGTGATAGGCGATCAAGTGGTTCCATCTTCAAACTAGCAGACAACGCAACATCTGTGGGATTATCAGCTATGTGCAGGCCACTGTTCTTGTCAGGCTCAGTTACTTGGTCATGAGACAGTGGATAAGGTGGTTCTATCTTCAGTCTAGCAGACAACGCAACATCTGTGGGATTATCAGTTATATGCAGGCCACTGGTTTTGTCTGGCTCAACTTCTTGGTCATGTGACAGCAGATCAGGTGGTTCTATCTTCAGTCTATGAAGGCCACTGTTCTTGTCAGCTGCTATTGGTGGAAAAAAAAATCATAATGAAATTGACGAAAAAGGATTCTTTTGATGCAAACTAACACTTTTGGGCATTCTCTATCAAATCTGGGGGTGTAAAGAGTCGAGTTTAATCGCAAGTCAGAAAATGTGCCTAAATACGCAATTCTGATTGGCTCAAGTGCATTCTGTTTTCTGACTTGCGATTAATCGCAACTTTGCAATTAATCGCAACTCTTTATCAAATGCAACAACCCCCTCTGACTGATAAATCTGTTGGTGTCAGGGCCTCTTTCACATTCATTTTACCGTCGTTAGCTACACTGTCATATCCTTTTTTGAAGATAAATGTGAAAGAGCCCCAGAAAAGGAGTACCAAAGCATGCCCAAGACTTGGCATGCATGACAAAATGAACTGATGCTCTAGATGGTAAGATGCAATTAGTACAGAGCATGACCCATGAGCAGTTCTTTAAGTCATGCGAGCCAAGTCGTGGGCATGCTTTAATTGGTAGAGAATTAAGCCATTTGGATGGTATATGGTGTACACTTGGCTAGAGTTTCTCGATGCCTCCTTTGTCAACCAATAAGGTGAGGAGCACTTGTATCTTGTGAATTAAATTTATCTAGGATTCTATATTAAATACATTACAATTCCATGAAAACAATCACGGAAGAAGCTTAATTAGACCATTTATCATTTCATTCAGTGAAAAAATACATTTTATATAACATGGGGGGTCAGCACATCTACTATTTAAGTAAATGGTCCAATCAGTTGGACCATATGATTTACACGCAATATACGCTGGAGATAAGCATACCGCCCATTCGTACACTGTACCGTTCAAGAGTTGAACGCTGTTTCAGGACGCATCGGTAAGAAAAACGAACAGGAAAATAATCTTTTTTTTTCTACATTTTGTGATCTTCAAAACAACAGAGTCAGTTACTATTATCAATGAATTGTGGATCACACTAAACAAAAGTTTTTTTGCATCGAGTTACCTGTAGATGTGGACATGATGTCCGTTGTCATGGTGATGTTGGAATCTGTAGTTCCCAAAGATACACTCGGGAAATCAGGCATGGAAGTGGAAGCTGATATTTCATCAGGACAAGGTGATATGTCATTGACATTGTAACATGCTGCAGTAATATCATCTCCTGGCCATGGCCCATGGCATGGGTTTGGTTCTGTAACATTGACATTCGGTTTCGAGTAAAGTTGTTCAGTTTTGACATGAAGTTGAGGGTCACTTTCAAAAGATTTACTCTTACATGATGTTTCCACACAAAACTTTGCATGAACTTCAAGAAGATGAAATGCAAACATGTCGTCAGTGATGCAAGAGTTGTTGCTGCTGTGACCTCGGATGAAATCATTCTTCTGGTCTCCCCACGTGTTCAATGCATCGTTCAGATAAATCGCGCCAGAAGATTTAGAACGCACAGCACATGGATCCAGGGTACCGTCACCAACGCATGACGTCCCCGGAGTTACGGCTACGCTTTCCATCATTCTCCGCTGAAAGGTGACAGCCCTGGGCCCGACTTCTTGCTGCACTGTGACAATGAAATAAACCTATTCCAATGGACTCTTTGGCGGACGCTTCCTCATCTTTGAAATACATAAATTAATTGAACAACTTTTTAACTTGAGCGTACTGCGTAGATCTTAAATTAGGTCTAAAATATAATTAAGAACTTCACTTCATAACCACTGCACACGAAAACGAACAGACGCGTCGAACCATGTTGTTGATAGTGAACCAATGCTTCCACAAACAAGCAAAAAAAATGTTTAATGCGCCGTTTATTGAGTTATGAGGATTTCACAACGATGAAATTATTATCTCCCCCATTTTCTAGCTAGCCAAGTAGACGGAAGGTAGACACATTTTCATTCATTTTTGGACTTTTTTTTTTTTAAATGTCGAATTTAGTTTCGTAAATGTGCAGGATCTGACCGATAAACATATCAACGACCTTCTCGTCAAAATTCAGGTGAGTAGCCAAATATATTTCCAACGTATTTTATTTTATTTTTTTTTTTGGGGAGGGGGGGGGGGGGGGGGGGGGCGGGGGGATTTGTTTTAATAGTCAGTTTGAAAGCCTACACGACTGAAACATGGCGGAAAGTATACATGTTAAAAAGGGCCAGAAATGAATGAAAATGTGTTTACCTTCCGTCTATTTGAAGGCTACCCATTATCACTATATTCTGTATCGTAATCATCAACATTTTATTGATTGATTGATTTTATTTTATCACGGTGAAAGCCCAAACAGTCAAGTTACCATAGTCATTATCCGTGGCATAGCAACGGGGGGGGGGGGGGGGGGGTCACTGGGGGCATGCCACCTTCCCATCGAAGGGATGTAAGAATGGCCACTGGCACGGGCGTCGATCTGTCATTGATACCCATTGATCAGGGGGGGGGGATGATCCATTCATCCATCCCCCCCTGATGAATGGGTATTACGTAAGTATCGACGCCCATGGCCACTGGTACTAGACCTCATGCACAGACAGATTCATTACATTGTGTTTCTCTGCAGGGGATCATGTTTAGTGGCCAAGTGGGGGTTTGTATCCCCCCCCCCCCCCCCCCCCCCCTTTGATGAACCATTTTGAGGGATGTCGGTCTCGGCTTCAAAAAATATCTACGGACACACCTATGATGATAATAATAATGATAATGAATAAATAAGGAAATAAATACAAAAATCAATCAATATAAACAAATAAATAATAATTTGTCAAAACCACTACAAAATATACGCAGATATGCTGTGTAAAAACATGTGAAATATATGGTGTGCCCTTCCCGCCCCCCCCCCCCCCCCCTCCCACACAGACACATTCTGTTTGACACACTACACCACTAATCATATATCTTTATCTCCAATTCTTTATCATTATTGTCATCATTATTATTATTAATATCTTATCATCTTCTTCATTGATCAGCACCATTACCATCATCTTCTTCATCATCATCACCATTACCATCATCTTCATCATCACCATAACTATCACCATCACCATTGGCATCACCATCATCATTACCATCATCTTCATAATCACCATCATCTTCATAATCATCACCATTACCATCACCATTACCATCACCATCATCTTCATATTCATCACCATTACAATCAACATCTTCATCATCACCATTACCATCATCTTCATCATCACCATTACCATCACCATCATCACCATTACCATCATCTTCATAACCATCACCATTACCATTAGGCCTACCATCATCTTCATCATCACCATTACCATCACCATCATCATCACCATTACCATCACCATCATCTTCATCATCATCACCATTACCATCATCATCTTCATAATCATCACCATTTCAATCACCATCATCTTCATAATCATCACCATTACCATCATCTTCATCATCACCATTTCCATCACCATCATCTTCATAATCATCACCATTTCCATCACCATCATCATCATCACCATTACCATCATCACCATCATCATCATCATCGTCATAATCAACAGCGGTCCCTGCTGACTAGCCATCTGAAGAGCATTCTTTACCAAATCAAACTCTCTCTTTATAAATATTGTACAAAATTAAATTATTTAATAACAAGGCGATAGCTGTAAAGTGTCTCGCCCAATTGCGCGCATTCATGCCAATGAAGTTTGGTTACAAATAGATGCAGGGTTGGAAAGTTATCGACCATTATAGAGTATTGCAGGTAAACTTTCAAATTTGACCTTTGACCTACATATGTGACCTTTGACCCCAGAATATCATGGAGGCCAATATAGAGCATCTACCAATCAAGTTTGGTTACAAACAGATGCAGGGTTGGAAAGTTATCGACCTTAATAGACTCTTACCACAAAAACTTCACATTGACCCTCATTTGACCTTTGACCCCAGCATATCATGGAGGCCGGTATAGGGCATCTATACCAATCAAGTTTGGTTACCAACAGATGCAGGGTTGGAAAGTTATCGACCTTATAGACTCTTACCACAAAAACTTCACATTGACCCTCATTTGACCTTTGACCCCAGCATATCATGGAGGCCGGTATAGGGCATCTATACCAATCAAGTTTGGTTACCAACAGATGCAGGGTTGGAAAGATATCGACCCTAATAGTCTCTTACCCAAAAAACTTCACATTGACCCTCATTTGACCTTTGACCTACTTATGTGACCTTTGACCCCAGCATATCATGGAGGCCGGTATAGGGCATCTATACCAATCAAGTTTGGTTACCAACAGATGCAGGGTTGGAAAGTTATCGACCTTATAGACTCTTACCCCAAAAACTTCACATAGACCCTCATTTGACCTTTGACCCCAGCATATCATGGAGGCCGGTATAGGGCATCTACTAATCAATTTTGGTTACAAACAGATTCACGGTTGGAAAGTTATTCAAATTTTTGTAAGCGTCACGGACAGACAGACTGAGACGGACAGACGGCCAGACGGACGCAATTTGGATCCCTTAGTCTCCCTCCACCTACGGTGGCTCGACAAAAATGCCAGTCATTGAAACCCGAGACCTCTGAATTGCTAGACAGGTTCTCTGAGGTATCATGATGTGGTAGAACAATGTTTGTACTAATCAGAAACCACATGATGCTAACACACACGGAAAGGATAACATACATCATTAATATTCAATCAACACACTTTCATTACAGATTTTAGATCAAGATTCAGGTTTTATTAAATCTCTCTTGTTAACTTATCATTTAAATACATGTCTGGAAAAAAAAAATGTACTATATTATCAAATTGGCTGGAATTCACAAAGGAGATTTATGCAAACCATAGCTTTCATGGTCTACATCTATGACGCGCTGCTTGTAAAAAGTATGCAACAAATCAGAAATCACATTTCTAATGATGTAAGTATACATTGGTGCTTTCTAACCAGCACCAAATAAAGTTCACCATCTATAAACATTTTGGTGGCATAAGCATGTTTGACATATATAGCTAACAAGCAAAATGTGTACATTTAAACCTCCATACTATTCCAGCAATCCAGTTAAAAGTGTATTGATTGACGGCAATTCAACATGATTTATATCTTTACAAAAAATTATGACAGACCAGTGATAGATTGATAAGATTTAGAATTTAATAAGGGCTAGCAATAAGCAAACAGAGTATTGCTCATGGACATTGTCAATGAAGCATACTTAAAGGGATCTGGTTACTGTTGATATACGCACAATTTGATGAAGGGTTGATACAAATGTGGATGTATGTGATCTGATATGTCCACTGAGTGAAGTGTGAACAATTTGTGGCAATAATATGACAAAGTTATGGGCAAAAATACAAAGTGATATTGGCTAACTCCTTGCACTGACTAATTTGTACACAATTGAAATGTACCACTAGAGAACTTCAAATAAAAACACTCTTTAGGGATGGATGAACAACCCACAAACATAATGCCTCCGGCCACTTCTTTGGCGGAGGCATAAAAACAATTATAATGATCAATCATTTAATTTCATAACAAGAAATAAAACATTATAATTATAAATGCGTTTACGTAGTGCATTTCCCATAGATCTCTTATGTTCAAACACATGTTTCAAGATGGACACTCGGCAGTGTCAACTTGTTGCAGAGATATGAAGTGGAATGATCTATCCACACATTGTCCGAGATCAGTGGCACAGACAAGCAAAACACAACGACAGAGGGGCTGGAACAGAACACGAATTTTAAAAAAGTATATATTTCAGGAACTTACTTTTGTTAGCTGAATTAATATCTATCATTACACATTTTATTGGTAAAGGATGCCATAAAAATACATTTGTTTAAAAAAGTACCTTTCACGAGATCTGGCAGATCATAATAACTAAAGTTCATATAATCCTAACAAATTTTAAAACAAATATTCACAATGGCATATGAAATCTGTAAGGCCAACCTGCTGATGTCACTTCGAATTTACCGTGTGTATGCATGATTCTTCACAAAGATGGGGGGGGGGGGGGGGGGGGGGGGTGGCTCAGGCCCAGGAACCCCCTTCCATTGGGGGTAAGGGGGGTAAGGGGTGATGTGACCGAGACCAATGGTCAAGTTGCATGAGCAGAGGGGGTGATGTGAACGAGACTACAGGTTTAGTTGTGCAAGTTACTGTACAAGCTTTGCCATGGAATTCCCCATTTTGTTACTTTTGGATGAAAATAACACCTATAACGTTCACAATTTGTCTTCATTATATACTTTTTATTGAGATGAAGATAGAAAAGATCACATTTGTAATGAAAAATTATGCCATCCCATGAATATAGCGTTTTACATTATGCTTATCAACATTTATATGGTTGAGTGTATGTTCCATTTTTGCTATTTTTGAAAACAGACCTTGGTGTGGTTAATTGACCGTGACAAGTCATGCATGAATGATTTCATCTGGATGTCATGCAAATATTGAAGAGGGTAATTTTATCTTTAATTTGATATACAATATCATATATTTTATCGTTAATGAATACGAAATATTTGGTGTCATACAAGTGTCCAGTTTCTTTTTTTGCGGAGTATATACAGGGTGGCCCAGAAATAACGGAACGGGGCACTTTTCAAAATAAAGTAAAACGTTGACTGGGTCCATCGGATAGTGTGTCCTTTCAAATGAAAATTGATACCAAGAACATTAATTTTGGTCGTGCAGTTTTTGTTTTAGAGCGCTGTGAGTGACACCATGTCAGGGTTCATTTATCTTCAATTTTGACTGACCGATTGGCTAAAGAATGACCCGAACGTCTTGTCATAGAATGACGGTGCGCTCAAGATGCGGACACCTTTGTTAATGTGCATTCGACTGAATAACCAAAGCGCCGTACTTCTATGACAAGCCGTTCGGGTCATTCTTTAGCCAATAGATCAGTCAAAATGGAAGAAAAATGAACCCTGACATGGTGTCACTCACAGCGCTCTAAAACAAAAACGGCACGACCAAAATTAATGTTCTTGGTATCAATTTTCATTTGAAAAGACACACTATCCAATGGACCCAGTCATTTAGTTACTTTATTTTGGGAAGTGCCCCGTTCCGTTATTTCTGGGCCACCCTGTATAAGGAACCACTATTATTTCATTACCCACTTCCCTGTTTATGTATTGTGTCAGTATTATTAATATTGCTGTCATCTTATTTTTATATGTTTATATATTTTGTATATACCGTAAATGTTTGAATAGAAGCGCTATGGTACATGGCTCTGTAAAATAGCGTCATCTGAGTCCAAAAGTATGAAGTTTCCCGAGACGTTGAACGCAATTTAAATGTGAATGATAATGAATATTGATGATGAATAATGACTACTAAATGTAAGTTGGTTTACAGGTAGCTTGCGATTGAAATAAACGATTGTATCAAAAAGGGTATTATATAACAGATTACTGATTCAAATTCCTTAATAGATGTTCAAAGCCACCACTATCAACAAAGGCTAATTTAAATGGGGCCTATATAGACCTCTCTTGCAGGTGGGAAAACATTTACGTTCCGAGTAAAATTTGCATTGGGAGGTATACATGAGATTAGTGTTTCGCATCCACACTTTCCTTGATTTAAGTATTTATGGAGAAAATAGTCAGCCTCCATAAAAATTGATTATCAGCTCCGTCACTAAATTTCCTAGACTCCTTGATTTTCTAAAATGAGACTTGCGGACAACAAATATTTACATCGGATATGAAAACATTATAGGTGAAACTTAAATGTGCTAATAATATCACACCGCATTTCTATCTTTGTAAAATTTGATCTATGTACATACAAAAATGATGTCTAGGTTAGGGTTAGGGTTTGTTCTTGTCGAGCCCACCATAGGTGGAGGGAGACTAAGGGATTCAAATTGCGTCCGTCCGTCCGTCTGGTTGTCCGTCCGTCTGTCCGTGACGCTTACGAAAATTTTAATAACTTTCCAACCCTGCATCTGTTTGTAACCAAACTTGATTGGTAGATGCCCTACATTGGCCTCCATGATATTCTGGGGTCAAATGTCACCTACGTAGGTCAAAGGTCAAATGAGGTCAAGTGCGCGCAAGTGGGCGAGACACTTTACGGCTATCGCCTTGTTTGGATTGTTTTTGTTAAGAATGGTATAATGATCAATTATTATTAGTGCATTTTTATATTCATATGAATTTCCCGAGTTGAGCATAGGGATACTCATCTTCGAGAAGGCATGCCCTTAGTACAGGAATATAAGAAATAACAACAAAACACTGTTTATATTCATGCAATAACGTTAAGACTGGAGGCACAATAGAATCACGAACGTGTCTTTCTTGAATTCCATCTATGATTATACAATATCATGGATTCTTGAATAAAGGCTGTTATTGGCAACAATTGAGGCTTGCCCGCTCTCCATTCAGCTTGCCTGGCGGAATAGCAGCTGACTGGTGAAAAATTTGGTCTTTAAATGATTAACAAAAGACAAGCAATGATTCGCTAAGTACTTATTCACGATCCCATTGTATGACAATAGATGGAATAGAATTTTCCCCTGCTTGAATATCAAGTTAAATCGGACATCATTGAATTTCTTTCGTTAATCGTTGACAGAATACATTCTGCACCGTCAGCTGCTAAGCAAGCTGAATGTATGTCGGGCAAGCATCAATGGTTGCCAAGAACAACCTTTATTTACGATTCATTTAAGGTATCATCATATGGAATAAAAGAAAGAAACATTCGCGATTCTAGTAAACGATTCGCTCGTTTTTGTTTTCTATATACTGAGCTGAGGGCACGACTTCTCGATGATGATTATATACTATATTCAACTCTGGGGATTCATCTAAATATACTGTTACATAGTAATTGAATTAATATCGGGTGTTGATATTCTATTGTCTG
Source organism: Echinarachnius parma (assembly GCA_037951105.1). Classification (NCBI taxonomy): domain Eukaryota; kingdom Metazoa; phylum Echinodermata; class Echinoidea; order Clypeasteroida; family Echinarachniidae; genus Echinarachnius; species Echinarachnius parma. The sequence goes on along the minus strand of JBAMJV010001091.1, from coordinate 7,740 downwards.
CATGGAGTCTAAATCTCCTTAAAGACCTAAAAAATGTAACATTGAATTTCATATACATTAAGATGTTGACTTAATTTATATATGACTCTTGTTGATGAGACCCATCATAATATCCAATGTGTTATTGTTTGCCATTCATTTGACATTTCATTTTTAAAATGTCTTACCCTCTTGCTACTATCTATTTTCTTCATAAACACTCAGACCAAGGGAAGTGCGAATGCGAAAAGCTACTTACAAGTATATACTTCCCTATGAGCACGTAAAGCGAAACATTGTGTTTCCACAATCATGCAATAAAGATAATAGTCCCGATACAAGACTCCCCATTCATATTAGCCTTTGTTAATAGTGGCTTAGAACAGCATTATAGTAAGGAATTCGAATCAGTAATCGCTTATATAATACCCTTTTTGATACAATCGTTTATTTAAATCGCAAGCTTCCTGTAAACCAACTTACATTTAGTAGTCATTATTCATCATCAATATTCATTATCATTCACATTTAAATTGCGTTCAACGTCTCGGGAAACTTCCTACTTTTGGACTCAGCTGACGCTATTTTAAAGACAACGTACAGAGCCATGTACCATAGCGCTTCTATTCAAACATTTACGGTATTTATGCCGTTAAAATTTACTACTAAATGTGAAATAACTAACTGAAACTCAAAAGATTACATTTTGCTGTAAACAAAATGAACAGACAGTTGTATGAATAGTAAAATATTTCACCAATATATTCAAACAAACGTATGTAATTTGTTCAATGTCATAACAATCAATTTACCTACGATAAAAAAGGATCTTAAATAGGTAGATTGCTTGTTCAAAACTTCATATAGATAAAGAATAGATGATCTATGTTTGAAAAACTGTTACCAACATTATAATTGTGTCAATAAAGAGACTAATGCAATGAAGAAAGCAGCTCATGAATCATTTCTTGTTAAAATTACTTTTACATGTTTTTGAAATAAGAATAAAGTTAAATGTTTACCACTATAATGGAATACATCAATAATTAATGACAACGTTGATTATAAACCATTTCCTGCTAAAAAATCTTCACACAAGTTTTATCATGGTCTAGAACAAAGAAGTATTAAATAGAAATAATACAATTGTAAGAATATATCCATTCAGCTAATAAATAGTTACACAATAATATTCAGCCATGTACAGATGAGGTAACAATATAAGAACACTTCAAACCATTGCATGCTCTTATACATGTACGTGCCTTGAAATAAGCATTCATGCCCTGGATGTCGTGTAACAGTTAACAATGTTACATGGCAGCTGATGCACTGTATTTTACTAAGTCAGGTGATAAAATATAACATGAGCCCTAGCTCCTACAATCCAACCCTCTCCTTACTATAACCCTTTTAGAACTACAAGCCAAAGAATAATATTAAACAGCCGTCCTTTTCAGGACTAGCTACCACAGTCCCTTTTTAGGACTATCCAAGAAAGAATATGATCAGTCCTTCTCAGGACTCCAATCCCCCCTCTATTATACATGGTGCCACCGCAAGCCGATTGTAACAAATATTTTCTGCTTGTAATCCGTCACTTGTCAGGCCAAAAACTACCCGTGTCCAAGTTTGCCGTCGTCTTGTTCTAAACACAAAAAAACAAGTTAAGTCCCCCCTATCAAAATAGCATAACTTTTTAACGTAAAAGTTTTGAGCAAAATAACTTGGCAGGATTGTTTATACACTTATTGAATAACTTATGTGCGAAAATAAAATTGGTCCGTCGAGTCACGCGTGAGTAAGCACACATTAAAGGCAAAATGTTCACTTTTTGACTATTGTGACTTTTGAAAAGTGACAATTTTGCCTTTAATTATGCTCACTCATGCATTACATGGCGGATCAATCTTATTTTCACAGAGAAGCTAGTCAATCAGTGTAGGAACAATCCTGCCAAGTTATTTTGCTCAAAACCTTATCGTTTTAACGCTATTTTGAATAGGGGGGACTTGGGTTTTTGTTGTGTTTATCATGAATGAATGCGTCTGTTTACGTATCATTTGGTGAATCACAACAAAATATCAGGTGGTTGCCAGTTTTGTCATGACTGTTTATCAGGGTGGAAGGGGATCACACACTGTCCTCACATCAGCAACCACACTGTTTGGAGGGAGGGGCCCCTGAATAGGACATGCAGGATGAAGTTATCTTTGACAATCAAACAACAGATGCAACCATTCACAAAACAAGAACACTGCAAACTTGGACACGGTAGTGCCTTTGGATAATTAGGTCGCGTTCGGTGAAGCGTGAAGTGATCAGAGTGTATGATATATCATTTTAAAGGGAAGTCCGCAAGCTTTAACATGATACCAATATCAACATATATACTTTTGGATTTATGGATTTATAAGCTATCAAAGTCCGGTTTCTTTTTTGTTTGACTCGCACTGTATAGTCTGCTTAAAGCAACTACAGCGTCTAGATCAGGGGTGTGAGAGCAAGATTGAAACAAAATCTGAAAAAAATCTTAAATGAAAAGTGTGCGCGAAGCGGGAAGTCCAATAGGCCGGGGTCCAGCTCTGGGGTTCTAGATGCTCTCTGGTGCAATCTAGGCTTATTTTGGAAACCATTTCTTTCAATTTAAAATGGTTGGTTTTTGGAAAAAGAAACAAAATTTACAGAATTGTTTCATACCTTGATACCTGAGGCTTGAAACTTGACATCTACAATGTAGGCTGTCTTTCAATCCATTCATACAGATCTATCCAGGTTGAAAGAGTATAACAAGGCATCAATCCAGCAAAAATGATAGCTCAGTCATCAAAATATGCTAACCCCCCCCCCCCCCCCCCCCCACCCCCACCCCCCTATATGATTACTCCTTGCAATTATTTATATATTGGAAGAAACCGAAGCTGTATGTATTAGTTCACTTCTCGCTTATGTGTTCTAATACTTGAATCACTCTATAGAGTACAGAAGCCATGACATCATAAAAACACTTTTTTAGAATTTTCAAATTTGGACTTCATTTTCAGAAAGAGCATAACAAACAAGAGCCCCAGGGGGGCACGACGCTCACCTGAGGTCAATCAATTCACATCTGGCGCATGTTCTCTCTGGCACCCTCAGAAGATATGAAATCAGTTGAAATCATGCCAAAATCTATAATGTGATGTACTATTTAATCAATAACTTTTGATCCCCTGTACCTAACATTATGATTTACCATAATGTTTGGGTGAATCATAAAAAAAGACAGACACACATATAAGACAAAGCTTAACACATTTCACCAGCCACTGACCACTTCAGCATATTAACCCCACTCACATAGGGACCCTATGGGGCCATTCTGCGATATGACAACTTGCATTGTCATTTACCGTAAATCTCCGTGTGTACGGCGCACTCGTGTATAAGGCGCACCCCCTACTTTCTAAAAAAAAGAAATTTTGTTTTGGGACACTTACTTACAAAGATCTTCAATTATGAGAAAAATTTATAACAAATTGTTAATTATTAGATAATTGCATATATAATGAGTACTGCTGCTCATGAATGTATGAATATTCATTAGTAATTTGCTTAATAAACTTGAATTTTTTACCTATTTTTTACCTATCTTATATATTATTTTTTTTTGCTGTACCTGTGTATAAGGCGCACCCCCAACTTTTTCTATTTGTTTCCGACGGAAAAAAGTGCGCCTTATACACGGAGATTTAGGGTATATAGATACCTACATGTTACAAAATGTCCAGATTGTAATACTTGTTGATGTGGAGAAGAAAATATTTGAAATTCATTTCACATTTCCTACGAGCCATTCTTGGGTCCCATGCAGCTAGGTAAGAATAAGACTAGTTATGTGAGGTGTACAGGAAGAAAGAGCATAAATTCCTTTATTTTTAGAGCACTATTTTGTTACTCTACCTGCTTTAGTTATGTTTTAATGATTTTTATTATTGTGTAAATAACTATAATTTAGAAAAAATCCTCAAATTGGCAACACATTGTGATACATGTATTTGTGAAAGATGATTCCTGCCATGTTTGGTTGGAATCTAATCATTGATTCTGGAGAAGAAGATGAAAATGTATATTTCCTATGGTAGGACCCCCCAAAAAACTGTTACGCCCACAGGACCCTTATGGGGCCACCCACAAAAATCTTGTGAACAACTTTCATTCTTCATCAATAGAGGCATCTAAATATGAAATATCAGGTCTGTCATACTTCTGGATCTTGAGAAGAAGATATTTAAAATTAACATATTTTTTACACTTGGTGCCCTCCCCCAGGGCCCCCCTGAGGGCCACGCCCACCATTTTAGCAACTTCGATTCCTCTACCCCTAAGGATGATTCCTGCCATGTTTGGTTGGAATCTAATCATTGGTTCTGGAGAAGAAGATGAAAATGTATATTTCCTATGGTAGGGCCCCAAAAAAAACTGTTACGCCCACAGGGCCCTTGTGGGGCCACCCACAAAAATCTTGTGAACAACTTTCATTCTTCATCAATAGAGGCATCTACATATGAAATATCAGGTCTGTCATACTTCTGGATCTTGAGAAGAAGATGTTTAAAATTTACATATTTTTTACACTTGGTGCCCTCCTCCAGGGCCCCCCTGGGGGCCACGCCCACCATTTTAGCAACTTTGGTTCCTCTACCCCTAAAGATGATTCCTGCCATGTTTGGTTGGAATCTAATCATTGATTCTGGAGAAGAAGATGAAAATGTATATTTCCTATGGTAGGGCCCCCAAAAAAACTGTTACGCCCACAGGGCCCTTATGGGACCACCCACAAAAATCTTGTGAACAACTTTCATTCTTCATCAATAGAGGCATCTAAATATGAAATATCAGGTCTGTCATACTTCTGGATCTTGAGAAGAAGATGTTTAAAATTTACATATTTTTTACATTTGGTGCCCTCCCCCAGGGCCCCCCTGGGGGCCACGCCCACCATTTTAGCAACTTTGGTTCCTCTACCCCTAAATATGATTCCTGCCAAGTTTGGTTGGAATCCGATCATTGGTTCTGGAGAAGAAGATGAAAATGTAAAAAGTTTACGGACGACGGACGACGCACGACGGACGACGGACGACGCACGACGCACGACGGACGACGGACGACGGACGACGGACAAAAAGCGATCACAATAGCTCACTTGAGCCTTTGGCTCAGGTGAGCTAATAATGTCCAAATACTGAAAATAAAAGGTATAGGTTACGTATTGGCTGAGATATGCCCATCCGAATGAATTTTACTTCAATGGGCAATCAGTGCACTATAACACTGATTGCCTATTGACAACAAAAATCATTCGGATGGGCATATCTCAGCCAATACAAAACCTATTCCTATGATTTTCGGTATTTGGACATTATTTGTTATGCTCTTTCTGAAAATGAAGTCCAAATTTGAAAATTAAAAAAAAAAATGTTTATGACATCATTTATGACATCACACTTAACCACTCTATTGTGATCCAGCTGAAGTAAAGGCGGCTTGCATTGTTCGTAACTCCTTCCCCATGAATACTTGAGCACAAAGGGACGAGAGATTGGCTTGCCAATGACCTGAACTGGACTAATCACATGGTCCCCGTGGCCTAGTGGTTAAGGCATCGGCGTTCAAAGCCGGAGACCCAGATCCGAGTCCTGGCGGAGACCAATTTTTCAACCAGTGCCTTTTTTCATTTGGCGGATTAAAAGGAGGAACATTGCTTATTAAGCTACGCCTACTATTATTCTTACTTTTCAATCATTTATGATTACTCCTTACATAGGCGCCGGAAGTGGGGGGGCAGGGGGGGGGGGGCAGGGGGGGCGGCCGCCCCCCCCAATCCAAAAAGTGGGGGGGCAAAACGCGTTTTTGCCCCCCCAAAAAGCCCCCCCCCCCCCTCAAAAAAAAGGAAGAAACAAAGAAAGAAAGATAGAAATAGGAAATGAACAAATTAAATGTATCAGCCAATACTTGTTAATTCTAACGTTTAAAAACTGAGTATTCATCCATATAAAATTTTGATGTTGGATCATACAAATGTGGCATATGGTTTATGTTTTTATGCCCCAGATTGCCAACCCTGCATAGGCGTACCCAGGGGGGGGGGGGGGTTTTGGGGGTTCAAAACCCCCCCTTGACCCAAAAATGGCTGTTTTGGGGGGTTTGAACCCCCCCCCCCCTTTTAAAATTTTAGCCGGCCTCGAGACTACTTGAAAGTGGTCTCGACCGTCTAAAACCTGGTCTTGGCCCCAAATTTGTTTGAATATCTCTGGTCTCGGCCTCGAAAATTTTGAAAGTACTTGATCTTGGCTTCGAAAATCTTCTACGGACAGCCCCCCCCCCCCCCCCCCCTCCCCACTGAGAGAGGTTTTCAACTTTGAAGGTACTTGGTCTCGGCCTCGAAAATTTTCTACGGACACCCCCCCCCCCTCCCCCCCCCCCCCACTGAGAGAGGTTTTCAACTTTGAAGATACTTGGTCTCGGTCGCGAAAATTTTGAAAGTACTTGGTCGTGGCCTCGAACATTTTTTACGGACACCCCCCCCCCCCCCCCCCCCCCCCCCACTGAGAGAGGTTTTCAACTTTGAAGGTACTTGGTCTCGGTCGAGAAAATTTTTCTACGGACACCCCCCCCCCCCCCCCCCCCCACTGAGAGAGGTTTTCAACTTTGAAGGTACTTGGTCTCGAAAATTTTGAAAGTACTTGGTCTCGACTTAGAAAATGTTCTACCCCCCCCCCCCCCCCCCCCCCACTGAGAGAGGTTTTCAACTTTGAAGGACGGGTATCGGTCTCGAAAATTTTGAAGGTACTTCATTTTACAAAATAACATTTTACAAAATAACCCCCCCCCCCCTCCCCCCTTAAAAAAATCCTGGGTACACCACTGCAACCCTGTAAGTGTGGTCGGGCATGAGCCCCTAAACACATAAATCGTGAGCCCCCTTCGGGTTTTGCCCCCCCAATCCAAAACTGCTTCCGGCGCGCCTGACTCCTTGCAATTATATATATATATTTTTTATTAAATAAGTGGAAAATAAAGGTTGCTGTTTGAGGAAAAAAACGGAATTCGGCGGAAAATCAGAGATTTCACAGCCCTGCTAGATGGCCTAATTTTCACAATTCGACTCTCTTTACGTAATTTTTCCTGAAGAAAAAGAATTTGGCAGGCATTTATCATGAAATCAATCAATTTTGGGGTAGTTAATAAATATCTAATTGTCCTGGGAACGCCCCTTTTAAATCGCCAAAATGTGACGTCATCTAATGTAAGGAACGGACTTATGAACTATTTTGTAGATGACGTGTCATGACGTAAGCCAATGATTTGTCGATCACGTGTCAATCACGCTGCTGATTCTGGACCCTAAATGTGGGTGGGGCGTAAACTGGTTGTAAATGAGATTTGGCATCAGTTAGTCTTAAATCACTACTGTGTTTATTTTCATGGATTTTTTTTCGGCAGACCTATTATACAAGTCATAAACTATGAAATAAGTGCCAAAGTATGTTGTATTCTTTAGGTCCTAGGGCAATGCAACTCAAGAATAGAGTTTATCCTACTTTATACATCGTAATATGCCTTTTTATTATATATAACATAACTCCGACTCAGATTTCCGCTTTGGGAGAAATATGTGAAAACTATCGGGTTTACCACTATTCGTGCGAACACTGGAGGCCGCCATTATTAGGTTTGTGCGGACTTACGGTCAGTGATATGCACTAATACATTTCAATA
>JBAMJV010001090.1:7500-61884 GCA_037951105.1 Echinarachnius parma | reverse complement strand
TTTAGATATTTTCATGGAATTACCACAAGTTATTACAATCAGAGTATGTCAGTACTGGAGTATGTATAGTGTATTAATGAATACTGATAAAGAGTAAAGGCATGATACTTCACATTTTAACAAATATTAATTAACAAATATTGAACATTGGGTTGCAATTAAAAAGGGGAATTTGACAACTATGGTTCATAATTTAGGCATATAGGCCTAATAGCTTGTTGAGGCGATGTTACGATCATTTTCCAGAATGCCACTCAAGCGAGCAATGTACGCTAGAACAACGGGTTTGTTTTTGCTTGCGCTGGGGTAATTTTATGAACTATAAATAAACGTGGGAAAACGGAAAAAATGCCGGTCTCGTTGCCGGTCTCGGCCCGATTTTCGCCCGAGTCACGAGTCACCATTGGTCGAGCCCGAGTCCGAGACCGAGTCTTTTTGGCTCGAGTCCGAGTCCGAGTCCGAGTCCCGAGAAATACGGACTCGAGACCGGTCTCGAGTCCTAGTCCGGACTCGAGTCCTACAGCACTGGTAGCGCCCTCTCTACCAAAACTCAACTGATGTTTCTTTGAAAAAACACTGCTTTCCTGGTTAAAAAACGACAATGTGCATCAGCTTTTATGACGAATTACTGTATGGCGTTTATGAGGTTTATAAACGTTTAAGCCTGCCCTTTTGCTGAATGATTAGCAATGATAGATCTTGTCATACTAAAGGGACATTTGAATAAAATCTAACCTTATTGCAATCTCCTCTTACCATAATAAGACCAGAAGAGAACGGTGGAAGCTCAAATTAATTTGTGTGGAGTTGTACACTTTACAGGTGCACCTTAAAGAACTACAGTCATGTATTTTGCTGCTGGGTTAGACACTTCATGACAATGATGGTCAAAAACACGTCACCCCCCAAAAAAACAAAAAAACAAAACAAAACATACAGTATGGCGAGAAGAAATCAACAATATGGTTATACCATGGAATGGTGGGGTTATCGCGTTGAGTCACGTCATAATCATCTAAATGTAATAACAAATGCAATTCCTCAAATATGCAGGAAAAAGAGACGATCTACAACATGAAGCTTGGCTGTGATGAAAACACAATGCAGGCATTTTGTGGGCAGTGCTGGGGGGTCTGGGTGATAAAAAAAAATGTTTGCTCATGATTATGTGTGGTAGGTGAAAGGGAAAATAGCTCTACTGGGAATTAAAGGGAAAGTAACATTTTAAAAATACAAAATTCGTACATAATGTTTCTCTGTCATGGCTCGACTTTTATCTTGTTTCTTTCTTTTCCTCCATATTTCCCTTTTATCAAATAATCAATTTGTTCAGTTCATATTTTGAAATGTATACTGCAAAGCAATCACTGAGTATCATGCGAATATCAGTTTGCGACATTTTCGTTCAATACTGGGCCATCCATTTTGGTGAAGCATCCATTTCGAATGAACACTTTTTACACATTTCTAAGTGGACATGTCACAACGCTAAAATTCACACGCTATTAACAGTATCCATCACTAGTATATGTGCACTAGTCAGCTACTACTAGATTCCCTTTAATACAATACATGCAAGTGAGCTCCAGTGAGCCTACATAATGTATCGGAGTGTTAATTGTTTTTACAGGGAAAGAGGGCCCCCTACATATTATTGTGGACCTATGCTTAGGGTTATAAATATGTCAGAATATGTCCAGGTGGGTGGGTGCAGCAAGAGTTCGCCCAGGTTGTTTGATGGTATTTAAGGGTGAATTCTCTCTCCCCCCCCCCCTCAAGCACGCACAACAAACATGTATTACACATCATGAATGCAGAGAGGTGGGACCTCTCTGTATGAATGCATGTTCACCTTTTCATGCAGAGAAAAAACACACTTATTACCCCCCTTTTCTTGAAGGGATAGTTGAGTATTTGTCAAACTAGTTATAACTTCACCATGCTCGAACTCGAAGCATAATACAGTTACAAACAGCTAGGTAAAAACCCTGTTATCATTCCAAAAGAGCTGTTACAATTCACAAGGGCGCACTCCAAATCCCAATTAATTATCAATTTTAATACAAAATTGTGCATGTTTTTTTAAATAATGATTCAATAGAGATATCATACACGTTGAAAATAACCTATTCAGATTTTTTTCAAAGTAAACTTCATGATTTTTATAACTTTTCTTAAAAAGTAAAAAAAAAGTGAAGCAAATTTAGAATAAAAATATATGTTTATTGATATTTCAGCCATTTCGGAACCGATTTTGTTAAAAAAAATAGTTTCTGTCATTAAAATTGTATTTTCTTTCAAATGTGAGAGTGAGTTTTTCGTTATCTCACAAACAATATTTTGTAAAGTGCCCCCTATACTCAACTATCCCTTTGACGTTGCTTTCTTGCCATATGCATCACTTCAAAATACTAACTGTACATGGTGAACAACATTTCATACACAGCGTGGGCGTTGTTGTAGACTTATTGCTAGTAGACCAAATCGTATGTAGACGTATTGGGTAGTAGCCCAAATGACTAGTAGACCAAGAGCATCGTAGACCACATGGATGGTAGACGAAATAAGTTGTAGACGAAATGGATTGTAGACTACATGATTTGTAGACGAAATTGTTAGTAGACTAAATAGAGTGTAGACCAAATACATAGTAGACCAAATAACTAGTAGACTAAATGTATTGTAGACCAAGTATATTGTAGACCAATTGCATGATGGACTAAATGATGTTAGACCAAAATACTAGTAGACCAAATGGGGTGTAGACCAATTGGAGAGTGGACCAAATTAAATGTAGACTAAATGACTAGTAGACCAAATGGGTAATAGACGTATAGGGTGTGGACCAAATTACAGTAGACCAACTGGATAGTGGACCAAATTGGTGTGGACCAAATAGCAGTAGACCAACTGGCTAGTGGACCAAATGGTAGTAGACCAAATGGTCATAAACCGAATTTGAGCACACCACCCCTGCATCCTGTTGGTGGGTGCACTCATGCACCCTCCTTCCTGCGCATTCTGAGATGTTGGTTTCGTTTCCAGGACAATCTACCCTGTTGAGAGCGATGTGGCCCGTACCTTGCCCGAACGAAGCACCTCTCAAAGCATGTCCTGATTCTCCGAGGCCAAGACTTCTGCAGACAACGCCTGCCTCGTCATCGCCCCACCAATCATGACAGACAGTTCCCCAGGATCAGGGGTGTCGATCTGTTCGGAAAATACAATACATTGGAGGGGCGAGCTATTGTTAACAAACAATGCTCGCCCCCCAATGCATTGTGTTTTCCGAACAGATCGACACCCCTGCCCAGGATCCGTTGCAGAGGACCTCGACACGACCTTCCCATTGGTTGCAACCATCCACAAGGCGCCTAGGCAGTTCTGCAATAGATATTTATATGGATAAGTCAAATACGAGTCACTGATTGGCTAAACACAGTGAACTATTTCAATTTAATTATGTATGTTTCACAGAAGTGAAAAATGTATTACCCCTAATAGAGCCGCGATACATATCGATACAGGACACTTTTTAAAATTATTTAAACCTATGGTAAACATGAAAGCGATGCTATCGATGGGGCTTGGTACGAACAGTCACGTTCACGTCACGTTCACGTCACGTTCAGGTTCTGTACCTTTTGTGAAACAGGTCACCCAAATCTACGAACAGTCACGTTCACGTCACGTTCAAGTTTTGTACCTTTTGTGAAACAGGTCACCCAAATCTACGAAGTGTAGGGTAACGTGACCCAACAATTTGTTGACCTGCTATATGCAATCTACGAAAGCTCACGTAAATTGCCGCTGGCGTTTTAAAAAATAACGTAAATTGTCATTGAGAAGAGACTAATGGCAAAATAGCTGGTTCAGGCCGAAGATGTCGTATAGATTATGTGAAATGAATGAAACAAAATGTACCATTCATAGGCGTACCCATGGGGGCGGGTAGGGGGGGGGGGGGTGTACCCCAAAAATACTGTTTTGGCTGTTTTTAATTCACTCCAAATATCTACAGCTAACCCCCCCCCCCTCCCCGCTCAAAGAAATTTGGCTGACGAAATAACCCCCTCTCCTTTCCCTTTGAAAAAAAAACATGTGTGCGGCCACTGCTACCATTACTCAGTGTACTAATGATGCAGCTAATGCTAGTGAAACTAATACAATGAAATGTACAAATATATAATGTACAATAAAATTATATAATAAAGTATCGTGAATGGTGTAAGGAAAAGCGCATACACTTATCAAAGGATGATAATGACACAGCTAGACAAATGCATGCAGACCCAGACACAATGGTAGCTAGTTATACCCTCCCATACACGCAAATTATACGTACCCAAAAAACAAACATGTAATAAAAACAACAACAAATGAAAGTCCCCCTTTATAAAAATAGCGAAATAATTTTAACGAATAGGTTTGAGCAAAATAACTTTCTACACGTAGCCTATTGATTACTTGTGTGTGATAATAAAATTCAGTGGTGTAGCGTGGTCGGACTGATTGGGGGGTAACAAAATCACTAGCGAACCCACGATTTTTTCAAGGGGGTTTTTGTCAAAAAATGTGATGTTGGTCCAGGACCATTCCCAAAATTTTGAACCTAGACCAGGAAGAAGTAGTTGAAAAAATCCTGTCAGCGGCGGGGGGGGGGGGGGGGGGGTAGGCTTAGTCGTAATATTTTTTCGAAGCCTAGACCAGGACCGGTTCCAACAGGACCAGGACCTAGCGGTTTATAAAATCCTGTCAGCGGGGGAGGGGGGGGGGGGGTAGCCAGGACTAGGACCTTGGAAGATATCTAGTCCAGGACCAAGCAAAAAGTCTAGACCAGGTCCAGTCGCCCAAAATTATTGGGGGGCACACCTAAATGTGCCCTTATGTTTTCTATTGTCTTTTCAGAATTATTGGGGGGCACGTGCCCCCCGTGCCCCCCCCGTAGCTACGCCACTGATAAAATTGATTTGTCAAGTCGTGCATGAGAGTGAAAAGGCAAAGTTCTCACTTTACACAACTCACAAGAGTCAAAATGTGGCAATTTAAGTTCACATATTGTTGGAAATGAAAAACATATAATTGTTACAAGGATTGTGGTTAGTTTCTGAGTTTTGTCTCGTTGTATGTTGTTTTGATCGTTTTGATCCGGCGCCTAGCCTGCAATTTACTCGATCGCCGCGTCGTCAAACTGTGCCTCGGCCCCGCCTCGGCCTCGCTCTCGAATCTCGTCGATATCGTCGCGACGCATCAGGGCCTGTATTCCATAAACACATATAAGCAAGAAATCTTAGAATTTTTGCTTATTATAAGCAAAAATGCTTAGATCTAAGCATTTTTGCTTAAATTCCCTCGTAAGCAAATTTGCTTACATTTTAGACGCACTTTCGTTAAGCAAATTTGCTAAGTTTTTTGCTTAAACAAGCATTGGTATTCCATAAACATTTCAGCGTAAGATTTTTGTCTTAAACTTAAGACACCTCATAGGTGGCTTAAATATAAGAACAAATCTTATAGTCTGTAATCTTGAAGTTTGGGCATGTATTGTAGTGTAAGCTCGAGGATTGGCTGTGTTGCATGTACATAAAGATATTCTGATAATGCAGTAATAATGAAATAATTTGCACACCGTCTGATTTGAAGATGAGCCTAATTAATAATTGTTGAAGTATGCATACACAGGACCAAAGGGACGCTCATAACAAATTGGTAACTTGTCACCCGTGAAGTAATTGTGTTGTTAACTAAACCCGGTTATAACAGCTGGCCACCTCACCGTGTACTGCTAGGCAAGCACAACGGGCCGCGGCCGGAGCCCCTGGCGCCTGGCGCCTGGCGGTCGGGGTGGCTAGCTAGGCCTAAGCGGACACAGTCCGTAGTTGGCTGTAGCGAGTAACCAGTTTCCGATCCCCGTTTGGACCACGAATGTTTAGACAAACATAATATAAGCACAGTTTCTAATTTGATTATCCATTTCTATTTAACGTTATCTGTTAGAAAGATTTATTTTCTCCCTCTAACAACTGTCTGATACTTTGTCCGCGGTCCCCATTCACTTACATACAATTGTGTGTGCGCTGCGACAAATCCTTAAACACGCAATCCCCATAGGAATTCCATCGCACAAAAAGAAAAAGTGCATGTGTCGTAGAGAATATTCTGGATGACGTCATTACTAGTCTTAGTAACAAGCGCTTTCACTTTTACAAATAATGATTAAACACTCACGTCACGTTTTGGTAGACGTGACGATTCGAGTTTTACCGGCATGGAAAACGACAAATTGTTGGGTCACTTTACCGTGACCGTAGATTTGGGTGACCTGTTTCACAAAAGGTACAGAACCGTGAACGTGACGTGAACGTGACGTGAACGTGACTGTTCGTACCAAGCCAATCAAGAGGGTATCGGAAGGTGGGTCCCGCAGGCCGGATGATACGTCAATTGCTACTGGGGAAGAGAGAGGTACTGCTCATAGTACGCTTGCAGGTGATGACGGATCAGGATCAAAGCCTGTTGAAGGAAGTCCTGTTCTTGAAGGTCTCAAGAAGGAAAGGAACAGCACCCCTCTAAGAAAACCAATCAACGTAGCCACATGGAACGTTCGTGGTTTGTCAGATGGGAAAGTGGAAATCGTAGAGAAAGAGATGGCTGCAAATAATATTAAAGTCCTAGGAATATCAGAATCATGGTGGCTCGGACAAGGCAGATTCATAACTGACGAAGGAAATACAGTAATCTTTTCGGGGAAAGAAAGTGGAAGGAAACGTGGTGGAGTGGGCTTCAACATAGAGAAGGCTACAGCTAAATGTGTCTTGGGATACAACCCGATCAATGAGAGAATTATGACTGTAAGGCTGCAAGGGCACCCCATGAATATCTCAATCATTCAGGTATACGCACCAACAGCAGATGCATCAGAGGAGGCAATCACTGAATTCTACGAGAAAGTACAAGATGTGGTAGACAGTATACCTAGGAAAGATTTCCTCATCATGTTGGGTGATTGGAACGCAAAGATTGGAAAAACTGGGGAGAAATCTGAATGCATTGGAAAGTATGGTCTAGGCAGCAGAAATGAACGAGGAGATCGACTGGAAGAATTCTGTGAGACAAACAGCTTCATCATTGGTAACACTTGGTTTGAGCACCACCCAAGGAGACTGTGGACATGGATGAGTCCAGGTGATAGAGCGAGAAACCAGATAGACTACATTATGGTTCAAAAGAGGTGGCGGACATCACTCCAGAATGTCAAGACAAGACCAGGTGCTGATTGCGGCAGTGACCATCAGCTGCTTTTGGCTAAACTCAAACTAAGACTGAAGGCTAAGAAAAGTGGTACAGCTCCTACAAGGTACGATGTTGATCGTATTCCTGCTCAGTTTTCAGTGGAAGTCAAGAACAAGTTTGAGATTTTGCTGAGAATGGATGAAACGGAACAAACACCAAATGAGTTGTGGGAAGACATGAAAGAAACAGTTGAGAATGCAGCAAAGAATCACATCCCAAGGAAAAGAAAACAGAAACAACCATGGATCTCAAATCAGACTTTTGAGCTATCAGACGAGAGGAAGAGGGCAAAGGCAAGACACAACAGAGGGGAATGGACGAGACTCAATAAAGAAGTCACAAGTAGTGTAAAGGAGGACAAAAGGAACTACATAGAGGGAAAGTGTGAAGACCTAGAACGTCATAAGAACAACTCCAAGGTAGCATTTGCTATTGTGAAAGAAATCACAAAGAAAAGGACCCCAAGATTGGATGTGATTAATGACGAAAATGGCAAAACACTGACAAATAGTGAGGACATAAAGAACAGATGGATGCAGTACAGTAGAAAGCTGTTTGTGGCACAGGAAAATGAAGATGACACACGATGGGAGGAAAGAGATGAAATGGAGCCCCCTCCACTAAGATCAGAAGTAGAGATAGCAATGGAACAACTGAAGGATGGCAAGTCTCCTGGTTTAGATAACTTGACTTCTGAGATGTGGAAGGCTACCGGTGAAGAAGGGATTGATTTGATGTGGCGTCTTTGCTGCAATATCTGGAAGGAGAAAGAATGGCCTAAAGACTGGTGTAGAGCTGTATTCATAACATTACCAAAGAAGGGGGATCTGAAAGAATGTTCAAATCATCGGACAATAAGCTTGATTTGTCATGCAAGTAAAGTACTTCTGAAGGTCATTAGCAGGAGAATGAAAGTCAAGGTGAAAGAAGAGATCTCAGAAGAGCAGGCAGGGTTCCGTGAAGGCATGGGGGACAAGAGATCAGATTGTTAACATCAGAAATGTAATCGAGAAATGCAGAGAACTCAAACACCCTCTTTATATGTGCTTCATAGATTACAGTAAGGCATTCGACTGTGTAAGCCACCATCAACTGTGGGATACAATGACAAAGATGGGATTCCCAAGTCACATAGTAGGACTGATCAAGAATCTTTACCAGGACCAAGAATCTACAGTGAGGACCAGTAGTGGGGATACTGAGTGGTTTGAAATAGGCAGAGGTGTACGTCAGGGCTGTATATTATCTCCAAACCTTTTTAATATATATTCTGAGGACATCATGAGAGAGGCACTGGAAGGTTTCAACGGAGGAGTGAAATTCGGGGGTACAAAGATCACAAACCTGAGGTATGCGGATGACACTACTCTAGTTTGCAGCAGTAGAGAGGAGCTCATTGACCTATTGAACCGTATTACAAGGGCGAGCGAAGAGAAAAGATCTTCTATTGAACACTAAAAAGACTAAAATAATGGTAGTCGACAAAGACAGCAACAACAACGATTTCACCATAGATTCTTGACAGCACTCTTAGCTATACGGGAGCTATACGGGAATTTCCACATTTATTAGGTTTGTTCATGTTCACGTCATTGTCCATTATATCAGGGGTGTCGATCTGTTCGGAAAACACAATGCATTGGGGGGGGGGGGGGGGGGAGCATTGTTTTCGAACAATAGCTCGCCCCCCAAATGCATTGTGTTTTCCGAACAGATCGACACCCCTGCATTATATTGTGCATGACGTAGCGATAACGCCCACACGCACCTCTGACAAATAATAGCCTATTGTCGAGTTGCCAAGGTATCCCATTTAACTCACTCTCCAGTACCCGCAAAGGAAACAACGAAACAATAATAACTACTTCTAAAGTGATATCTTAAACATCAATTTGATTTTTGTTTCTACGTGGGAGGGCGTAAATCCCCTCTCACACCATCGAACATATTAGTATAGACATATGATATATGGACAGTGTGTGCGTATATATATGTGTGTAGGTTCGTTTGTGTTTGTATACTATATATCGTTCTCATAATGAGGCAGATGATTCCATTGCTTTCTTAAATTGTAATAATTATATCAAATTTCCTTCCACTGTATGCACAAGATTCCATTATTTAGAGTTAACAATTGGAAAAGCTCCCCACTGTGGGAAGGGATGCCCTTTCTCATACCCTAACCCCAGTTTATTCACGTCAATAAGTGACTTGTGAATATCAATATTATTTTCTTCAAACGGTATTATTGTTCCCACTGTGCTAGTAGCTAAAGTCATTGTTCTATGCGAATACAGCAACGGGTAGAAAGTTGAGAATGCATTGCGTACATGTATGCTGGGTGTAATTCAATTGCTGGTCGACCATATTGGCGTAGTATTGAAATACGCGCCCCGTGCATTGAGAATACGATAATCTAGTACATTTGCTAATAGCATTTTATCTGGAAATGCGGAAGCGTGCCATGCCTGAAGCGTGCGGAGCAGCATAGTTCAATGCATAGGTTTACATTTCCATCCTGCGAGACATCTTCGTCATTTTTTTTACTTTTCAGGGATGTTAACGATTTATGCTGTGTCAATGGAATAGAATACAATAATTCAGTTAACTGAGCAACATAAAGAAACCGAGATTCGTGTCTGAAAGACGCCACTCGGCAGTATGCAAATCTTTGTACGTTGACTTACATATTGTAAAACCGATATCACGTCTACGTTTGACATGGTTCAGGGCTCCATTTCATTCAATTCTTCATAATGCGTCCATCTCATTGCTAAGTTGTGTACTACTTGATCCAGTGTTCTAATACAGTCGGAAGAAAGGTAAAACAAACACAAATAACAGATATGCTGCTGCTGTTGTTGTTGTTGTTGTTTTGGTGTTGTTGTTGCATAGAAACAGTGAATTGTGGATTAATATGTGATCGCTTACTATAATATATACATTGCCAAGTAAGTAATTCTAATTACTTTAAAATCTTAGCCAAGATATATTCAAACCTTACTGCATAACATTGTACATGATATGGTACCTGTGTACTTACAAAGAAAACTTACTATGGGTTCTCCCGCTCAATTTCGCAATTGCGTCATTCAACTTGATAACATAGGAGCAAAACACATCTAGTAGAGCAGATAAGTGTAAATTATCATGGAAATCGTTGAAAGTTTGATATAAGCAACAAACTTGATGTGCAGACTACCTTAGGGACACTTTGTAGAAAGAAAAAAGAACACTTAGACAAGCAAAAATCCAAGATGGCGGTCATTTTCCAAAATGGCCGCCAAGAAAATACTTTTTGATATAAAAATTGACATGAGTTCGTTGATTTTAATTATGTTGGTGTGAATTCCGGTGTGCATTGATATGCATAAGCCGATTATGACACATACGGACCCATATGATGGTGAATTTTTTATTTATTTATTTATTTATTTATTCCTGCATGTCTCACAGTAAACAATTTCGTACATAAAAAATAAACTGTCATAACATCGAAATAGAAACACACAGAGGTCGGCAATATAAGCTAGAAGCTTGAAGTGATGCCATACCTAAGATTTTACAAGTTGTACATATTCTTAAAACATAGATAAACATAAATTAATACATACAAGAAAAAAGTAATAAAAAGCAAATATGAAACATTATTTACAAGTAAAGAGAAAGATAATATTTAAGTCTCTACAGTATGATCTAGAGCAGGACGAAATATAGCAGGCATGATAGAAAGGTACATTCCATACTGGAAGAGTAATACGGGAAACAGAGAGAGAAAAGAAG
Source organism: Echinarachnius parma (assembly GCA_037951105.1). NCBI lineage: Eukaryota > Metazoa > Echinodermata > Echinoidea > Clypeasteroida > Echinarachniidae > Echinarachnius > Echinarachnius parma. The sequence goes on along the minus strand of JBAMJV010001090.1, from coordinate 50,808 downwards.
AAAAAAAGTGGAGGCGAGCTGAGAGAGGGGGAGACAGGTGTGAAGATGCCTTTATGTAATTACTTAACAGTGACATGTTATGCCGAATTACACATACAAATATATATAGAATACTACAATACAATGTTATCGTAGGAATTAACAAACCAACTGATTGAACAAATATCTTACACAAAAACGTTTGCAATGAGCATGCGTTTGACTGCATTTTTAAAAGAGTAAATTGTAGGCAAATTACGTGTTTCAAATAACAAAGAATTCCAAACGTCTGGACCAGTATGTCTCACTGATTTATGTGCCAGTACTGTACGTGAATTAAACAAATGCAAGTTAGCTGCTTGTCTTGTCGAATAAGAGTGAATGGCATTGTTTTTCAAAAACATAAATAAACGAGGCAGGCAAAATGCTATTACTATAAACATACATGAATAGAGAGGTTTGAAGAAAATTAATTTCACCGACTATAAGACATTTAAATCTAACAAACAACGGATCTGTGTGCTCACGATAACCAACTCCAGCACAAATTCTTAGAGCCCCTTTCTGTAACAAGTGAATGTCATCTGTTACACTCTTTGACACAGCCCACAGAATATTACAATACGAAATATAAGGCAAAATCAAGGAATTATAAATCATTAATAATATTCTGTCAGACACAAGATATCTTACTCTATATACAATCCCAATACTCCGAGAAATCGGAGTCATTATACTATTCCGGTGGTCATCCCAGTCTAGCTTCTCATTAATATGAACACCAAGGAACTTAGTACATGCCTTTCTCTTCAATATCTTGGATTTATGTGGGTTGCCGAGGTGATACAGGTAAATAAGTATCATGAATGGATTCGTTGCCCCCTAAAACCTTGGAAAAGTGGTATTACTTGTCTTTTTTACTTGCTGGGTTCCCAATATACTCGATTTGGGGGAATATGCAAATTAGGTAAAATACATAATTATGCAAATAATATGCATTGCTAGAGGTTGCCACGATGGCAATTCATCTTTGATATCTTAAATACATACTTAGAACATAACTGACAAATAATAATCCGGAATTATTGCCTATTAGGGGCTGTAGCCACTGAAAATCAATAATATTCATAAATATGCAAATTAGGGGAAGCCATCTTGGATTTCAGAGTGTTTCCCATACAGCACTTACAAACGAGCACCGGAAATGGAATCCTTGCCTCAAAATACACTAGAATACTAGTTTTTATCAATATTGTACTATTCCTAGATAGAAAATGACCCCTGACCTTATTTCACAAATATGCAAATTAGCTAATTATCTTTAAAATCGCCAAAATGCACCCTGGGACCAAAAATAAAAAATGGAAACATCACTTTTTCTCATCAGTAATGTATTTATACCAAATTAAAAACTGTTTCCAAGATTATAGCAAAAAAAAATTGCTACTTTACATAACCTGATAGACTATTTACGAAAACCATACTGGTCTGGATTGAGCAACTCATGTTTGTCTAAGAATGTGTAGAGCCTAATATAAACAACTCTCTCTAATAACTTTGAAAAACTTGACAAAATTGAAATTGGTCTATAATTGCATATATTCATAAGATTATGGCGACCATTTTTCAAGATGGCCGCCCCAAAACTCGTTTTAACAAATTAACGATTTTGCTGATTTTAATAATCTTGGTGTCGAATTATGCCTCTTGGTATGCTGAAAGCGACTGTGTTACATTTAACCCATTTAATGGCTAAAATCCCAAATGGCCACCCTTTTACAAGATGACCGTCCAAAACCTACTGTTGATATACAAATTGACTGGGTTGAGAGATTACGATCTTCCCGGTGTTTTGTAATATGTTTATTGATGTGCTGAAAACATGTGTATTACACAAGGACCTATCCAATGGCGTAGCTAAGAGATATAGGGCTATATAACCCAGGGTGGGGTTGGGGGGGGGGGGGGGGGGCACTCATATATAGTGTAAGACGGTTATGTGCCGATTACAAGCCTAGTTTGCATCGTCCACTAAGTTCAACAGGGGCCGCGGAAAGGTTTTGAAAAAGAAGGGCTGACCACATTTTAATTGTTATATACTCTATATATCGCCATTTTGTATTGTACATCATTTAGCCAGATGCACACTATATATTTTTTGATGTCCACTTGTGTCTCTTAGTACACTTCTTCCCCCCCTCCCTCTCTACTTTGCACCAAAGCACTAATCTTCTCCCACTTGCCATCCATTGTATCTTTCTACTACCCTCTTGATCACCTCCTTTGTTCCATATCCTGTTCTTTCATTGCTCATCTCATAGCTTTCCAGCCACCCTTATCAGCATTATTTCTTTTGTTCCTGTCTACTCTAGCCTGCTACTGCATGTACACCTCCTCCATTGTATCCCCCCGTTCTTGTTCACTCCAGCTTGTTGCTGGTGCACTTCCCTCCTACCTGTTTATATTTATAACTCTATGTTGAGTATAGTTGTTGTCATTATTCGTTCGCCTGAAGAAGAATCTGCCAGATTCGATAGCTCGCGGCTTAATTGATTTACATGTTATATAGTGTGTTATTTTATAGTATCATTGAATTGTAAAGCGCATATAGACCATGTATAATGCGCAATATAAGCACCATTATTATTATTATTATTTATTATTATTAATTTTAAGTCCGAATTTCCTATCAAGGTATGCACCAAATTGTACCTTTTTGTTCAAGTATAGGCCTATACATGAACAATCTTCCCCGTTGAGGGAGGGGGGCGGGTTAACCCTCTCCCTCTGGTTCTACCCCAGCCTTCGGTCGCTTCGCTGCCTCGGGACTCATCATTGACTGTAGGCTATCATACATAAGTGCATGTGGCAATGTGTTTTTTTCGTTAAAATATATTTTAAATTCCTGATCGATCAAATCATTACACATCCTCCCAGTTACAGTTAATATTAAGCCCGAATTTCCTCTCGATTTCATTTTTGGACTTAAAATTGTGCAATCTGGTGCTAATCTAGATAGGAAATTCGAGCTTAACATTGACTGTATCATTCTTGAAAAGCGTGTTATGATTTGATCAACCAGAAATTTGCAATATATTTTCACGAAGAAAACAAATAATTGGCACACTAATGAATATGTACCCCAACACAAACACAAATATTGTATGTATATTTAGCGTCATGCACAGTTCCAACAGGCATATGCCACATTAACTATGATCCAACATTCTCCCGAGGGGCGAAGCTACCGAGGACTGGGGCAGAGCATCCCCTTCCCACAGAGAAGATTTTACATGTATTCTTGAAATAGTGCAATTTGGTGCACGTCACACAAGCAGCCATAGCAATGCCAGCCTACAGTGGAACTATGTGACCCGGTTTATAGAACAAAAACTCACCCCAGAACATACGCAGGTTACACAACAAACTTAGATTATGTTCTCGCGCGAAGCGCGCAGCAAACATTAAAAGTGGATGTATAAAATACGTTTTTAACGTTAGAATTAACAAGTCTTAGCTCATACAACGAATGTTTTCTTTCCCACTCGTATACAGATACACACACACAAAAAAAAATCCTACCCTAAAACCTGGGGGGGGGGGGGGTATAATTTTACATGTCATCCCCTCCACCTTGTGAGATGGGGGGATGCATCCCCCTCATCCCCCCGTTGTCTACGCCCCTGTTTGACGATGTACGATTTTATGAGCCTGTTTTTTTTGTTTAAAGGTACCTGATTATAACGCCCATGCACTATCTTGTTTCCCTTTAGGTGGTCAATATACACTGTTTGATGAAATTCGTCTATAAGATGCACTTGTTTATAGCGGCCACATATATATTTTCCCTTGGGTGGTGAGCGTACGAACGATATTTTGGGACTTGTCTATGAAGGTCACCTGATTGTAGCGGTCAATTAGTTTTCTCTTATACACAGGTCTCGTAGTGAAACCGCTGTGGCTAAATATCCATAGAGCTATAATTACAGCCCAATTGAATCTTTTATACGGTATGCAGGCGATGGCCATCACAGAGGTCAGTGTGGGCCATCGTTAGACTAAATGAGAATTAGACTAAATAGTCATTAGCCGAAATAGTGTTTAGACGAAATGGCATTAGACGAACTGCTTTTTGACTAAGTGGAAAATAGACCTATTGATATTAGACGAAATGGTAATAGACCAAATGGTTATAGACCAAACGGTAATTAGACGAATTGCATATAGACCAAGTGAAGAGTAGCCTAACTGAGAATTGGACGAACTGGTATTAGACGAAGTGATAATAGACGAAACGAGGAAAAACCAAGTAGACGAAGTGACAATTGGCCCATTTGGTTATTAGACGAAACGGCAATTGCCTAAATGGGCATTAGACCTAGTGATGATTAGACCAAATGGGTAAAGCTAAAGTGGAGTTAGACGAACTGATAATTAGAAAAAGTGGTATTAGACCAAGTGAATATAAACCGTTGGGGAGGTGTGTCATCATACTGTACGTACTGTGCCCTGTTGCGGAGAGAGATTAGCCAGACAAAATGGTGCTGTCCAATTAGATTTGCACAATTTGGAACGCGAGATATATGACGTGAATTACAACTGGTTGCGTCTCTTTCTGCAACAGGGACCTGGTCTGCTAGTGAAGGTCCAGACCGCATGCACTCAAACTATTATTACTATTATCAGGAGCTATTGACTATTTGATATTATACAAATAGTGCATGGTTTGGAGTTGAATATACCAGAATAGACAATGATACATTTTTAATTTCTCGAGAGCGATTATATTGCATCGAGGCCGCAGGCCGAGTGCAATATAATCGCACGAGAGAAATTAAAAATGTAGAGGTGTCTATTATGGAATATTTAACGACAGGAATCATGTACTATTTGTTATATAAGATGATTATTTTGGAGGAACCCGAATTAAGTGTCAAGAATTGTGACGTCATGGCTGTGACGTCACAATTGATTGTTTACATGCCGCGAAGAAAGACTCCCAAAACTTATCATGGAAAAGATGGAAAATGCATCATTTTGTAAATTATCTGTCCTGTAGTAAATAAATGTTGGCAGTTTCGTAAATTGCATGGTAAAGTGGTTTGATATTGCTAAGTTTGGGAATGAAAATGCACGCAGCCCTTTCATTATTCTCACTTTTACGTAATTTTGTTGGCATTTTGGCAGCGGACTGAATTTGACGTTGCGCACTCCACCGCGGCGGCTCTCAATGGGAAGTTTGTACACACGGTCGCCATGCACTATGTGGTCTATGGGAAATTTGTACGTCTCTGAAAAGTTATAATACATATGTATTATAACTTTACCATTGATTATACCGGATTAAGCATCGGTAATCAACCAATAGGAACGCTCAATTTCCCTTAATTATGACGTCATCATCTTATATATTACTTTATAGGTATAGTTGAGTTCTTGTAAAGAGTATGGAAAATACTGCTGAAAACTGCTTGTCTACTAAAAAATCGCCAATGTGGTAAAATGAGAGTCGTATACAGCCTAGCTTTCGATCCTAGCAGAATCTTCGTCAGGGCACAAATGACAGTTACTACAGAAAAAACACAGAATATATACCAACATAAACACATGTATGGAAGGGGGGGGGGGGGGGCTGGAAAGAGGAAAGGAGGCGGAGACACAAAACAATGAAAGCAACTGTGAGTGGGTGGGTGTCAGGACTGCTTGACCAATCAGGTCAAACAGGCATGGGAGGGTCCTTAAGTGGCTGCAGTCAAAGAAAAAGTGATGAGAGTGTAAGGCTTAGAGAAGAATAGAGGTAGGGAGGATCAAAGAAATAAATCAAGAAATGGAAAGAGACATGTGAACAAAAGACAGTTGATGAGGTGTGGGAGTGCACTGAGGTGGGAGGAACAATAGAGGGGATTATGAGTGTAGGGGATGGGAGCGAGAGGATTAGGACAAAGAAAGTGAAGTGAAGTGTGTTGCAGGATCGGATGAATAGGATAGGCGAGTTCAAAGGAGAGAGTGAAAAGGATGAGGACCCAGTAGGTGATGATATGTAGGGAAGCAACATAGACAAATGAATGGGACAGGGAGTGTAAAAGAGATAGTGAACAAAAGGAAGCCTAAATAGGTAGGTAATCAGAGGGAAGGTGGAACAATATGATCAAAATAGAGGTGGAACTATAGATGATGAGAATGTGGATGTATATGAATAAGCCCATGTCTATGGACAGTGTACCTATAGAGAGAAATTAAATGCAAAAAGTATAACATATTAATAAACTAACATGATTATGTGTATGAATGGTGACAGTGTATGTAATGTAATCTCAAAGGAAACTAAATGAATATATGGGGAAAATAGAATGGGAAATAAGAATATGAATAGTATGTGGAACAAAGTAAAGTATCGATATGCGGGGGGGGGGGGGGGGGGGGGTGAAAACAAACAAATGGTGGTGCAGACGATGAAGGGGAGAGATGCAAAGGTTAATCACTGCCTTCTTGGATGTTGAGACCACGGGGATGAATGGTGCAGAGACGTCTTATCCAATACTTCTCTCTGCTGGAGCGGAGTGTGTCCGGGCGGTTACCTAGAGATTCTATTCCCTGTAGAATCATGTCAGAAATGGAGTGATTAGGTAGGTTGAAGTGGTTGCCGACTGGGGCGTCATGTTTGGATGTGTGGATGGTGGATCTGTGTCCGTAAAAGCGTCTCTTGAGGGTGTTCCTGGTTTCGCCTACGTACTGCATGCCACAGACTCTGCACGTGATAAGATATACAACATTGGTGGTGGTGCATGTGATGTGGCCCTTGGTATGGTGAGAGATGTTGTTGGAGTGGCTGGTGAAGGTATCATCCTGATGGATATGTACCTGACACACAATGCATCTGTCGGCGGTGCACTTAAAGGTGCCTTGCTGTATGGGAGAGGGGTTTTTATTGGGGGTGGGAAGTTCAGCTCGAACAATGTGGTCCTTGAGGTTGCGAGGGCGTCTGTAGGCTAGGATGGGGGCATCAGGGACAGCCTGTTGGAGGCGATCAGAAGTGTGAAGAATGTGGTGATTGTTAGTCAATATGCGACGGAGGGGAGGTAAGTTGGGATGAAAGGTGGTCACTAGGGGTGTGACAACAGTGGTGCTCTGGTTGGGAGTCTTCTTCTTCAGAACCTCGGATCTGGGGAGAGAACGAACTTCTTGTAAAGAGAGTACAGTTTTGGTCAAACTGAATTGTAGTAACCAAAACCTGCAACATTACATTACAAACTAATAGTTATAACTCTACCATGCTTGAAAGGAATTCAAAATTACAAACGACTAAGTAAAAAGCCTTTTATCATTCAAACAGAGCCGTTCAAACTCAAGATGGCGCTCTTTAAAAACTCACTGGTTTAAACCATTTTAAATAAAATATTGTGCATGTGAAGGCTCGTAAAAATAATGATTTGATAGAGAGATAATGAACAACTATTAACAAACTTCTTTTTTTTAATTTGAAAAGAGGAAGCATTTAATTTTTTTTTGTAACGGTTGGCTCAAAATTATCTAATATTTATGGGGCCCCACATTTATTAAAAATGGTTGCGTTGATAGATATTTCAGCCGTATCTGAACCGATTTTGATCAAATAAAGTTTATTCTGTCACTAATATATTATGCTCTTTCAAATGTTACAATCAGTTTTTCATTATCTCACAAAATTATTATGTGTAGCGCCCTCTCTACCAAAACTGAACTATCCCTTTAAAATATTCCATTTTTATATTAATTGCCTAAAAAGCTATTATATTTTATTTTCTAATTCAAACATATAGGGAAACTGACCAAGAATATATTGTGATTAAAAGTGAGCAAAGAAAAATGGGATTCCAACGGGATTCGAACCCGAGACCTCCGGATTGCTAGACCGGTGCTCTACCGACTGAGCTATAGAAAACCCTACGACGGCGTTCTTCCCAGAAACCCCTTAATTCTTCATTGCTCAAGTAGTCAGAAGCTTTATAAACCTGACATAAACCCGAAGCGGATTAAAATCAACTTGGGGATAAATGCGAGGGATCGCCGAAGCGATACAGCTTTTTGTAATAATTAATTCAAACATATAGGGAAACTGACCAAGAATATATTGTGATTAAAAGTGAGCAAAGAAAAATGGGATTCCAACGGGATTCGAACCCGAGACCTCCGGATTGCTAGACCGGTGCTCTACCGACTGAGCTATAGAAAACCCTACGACGGCGTTCTTCCCAGAAACCCCTTAATTCTTCATTGCTCAAGTAGTCAAAAGCTTTATAAACCTGACATAAACCCGAAGCGGATTAAAATCAACTTGGGGATAAATGCGAGGGATCGCCGAAGCGATACAGCTTTTTGTAATAATAAATTCAAACATATAGGGAAACTGACCAAGAATATATTGTGATTAAAAGTGAGCAAAGAAAAATGGGATTCCAACGGGATTCGAACCCGAGACCTCCGGATTGCTAGACCGGTGCTCTACCGACTGAGCTATAGAAAACCCTACGACGGCGTTCTTTCTATTACACTTACTTGCTATTACGCTGAATTATTTATTCAAATTATACTATGTTGCTATTGAAATAAAATTCTAAATAATTAAATTTTTATGTCAGTTAGTTACTTAATTTAGTGTTAAATTATGTTGTAATGCATTTTAAATTGTTCATTATCATATTTTACTGCCCTGCGCTGGCACTTATATGCCAGTGTCCTGGGATGTGTATTTCCTTTTATTTGCTGGCAAAACTCGCCTAATAAAGTGATGATTTAAAAAAAACTTGGTTAATGGTTGTATTCGGAACCAGGGGACCACCAGGCAAAGAACAACACATAATTATATGTTTTGGTACCGTTTTGTGATATCAAATAGAAACCCAACATTTTGCAAAGGGTTGTGTAATTCATAACCGATGCAAGATGTTACCTTTCATTCATAAGAATATTATTTTGGGGTGATGGCACCCTTTAAGGGATAGTTGAGTTTTAGTAGAGAGGGCGTTACACAAAAAAAAACTGTTTGTAAGATAATGAAAAACTGAGTGTCAAATTTGAAAGGGCATACAATTTTAATGGCAGAATAAACTTTATTTGATCAAAATCGGTTCAGAAACGGCTGAAATATCCATAAACATAACAATTTGTATTAAGTGTGGGGCCCCACAAGTATTCGATAATTTTGAACCAGCCGTTAAAATTCGTTTTAAAGTGCTTCCTCTTTTCAAAGATTTTCAAAGATTTTCAAAAGAGGTTTTTAAATCTAGGGTTAGTTTTTAAAGAGCGCCATCTTGAGTTTGAACGGCTCTGTTTGAATGATAAAAGGCCTTTTACTTAGTCGTTTGTAATTTTGAATTCCTTTCAAGCATGGTAGAGTCTAATCACTATTATAACAAAACGTCACATGCACAATATTTGATTTGGAATGGTAATAATCAAATGCGTTTTTTGAAAGCGCCCTCTTTAGTTTAAACAGCTCTTTTTGAATGATAACAGGCTTTTTACTTAGTCGTTTGTAATTTTCTTTACCTTTCGAGCGTGGTGGAGTTATAACTATTAGTTTGTAATGTAATGGTGCAGGTTTTGGTTACTAAAATTCAGTTTGACTAAAACTGTACTCTCTCTACCAGAACTCAACTATCCCTTTAAATTTGAATATAATTGTTTATGTGCTTATGAAGGTACATTTGATTATATTTCTTAACAAACAAAAATATAATGAGTTCGAATTGACTTTCTTTGAACATACCTTTCTCAGATACTTTAGCATCAAAAAATGCCACCCGGACATAAAGCTGCCCGCTCTGGGAAGCCAGTGCAGATCATCAGTGTAACAGAAGACCACACCTTTGAGCTGAATCTAAAAACACTGGAAGAAGTTCTTCTCTGTGATCGGATTCGTGACAAGAAGGTCTGTGTGGTGTCAGTGACGGGTGCCTACAGGAAGGGCAAGTCGTTCCTTCTTGATTTCTTGCTGAGATATCTCGAAAAAAGGGTGAGACAAATTATAAACTTGTTTTGTTTATATTGAGACAGTTTGCCCGTCATTGGCAAATCATGCTTGCAGATTTAAGAAAAAGAACAAAAGTAATGTACAAAACTACAACAATAATTTGTAATTTAGAGAGCCCATTGTGTGAGGGCACATAACAAGCCATCCTGTTGATCAATACAATTTATAGCATACTAGTCACCAGTCACTATTTTGGGGTAATTGTGTTTATTTTGCAAGTCAAATTGCACGTCTGATCAATACAATTTACAGCATACTAGTCACCAGTCACTATTTTGGGGTAATTGTGTTTATTTTGCAAGTCAAATTTCACGTCTTTCGTGTCCTTTTCATCAACTACTTAAACTCTCTTATATAAAACTATACATCATTCATTTTGACCCTAGTTATGCTCATGAAGACCATTGTAAACCATCTCCCCATTGTATTACTTTTAATTCAGACAAAAACATACATTACTAACTAAGTTACTAAGTTAACAAAATTGAAGGGATCGAGTTGTCTAGTTGTCCGATGACGGACCCGACCCTGGACAATTAGAACCCGTCAGAGTACGCAGGGGTCGTTGGCCTAGTTGGTAAAGGTCGAGTTACCCGTAAGTAAAGTTGTCCATCCTGCATGTATTGGTCCTGGTTAACCTTTAATGTGCCAGGGGTTTTAATGCTCTATGGCATTTGTGTGTATTGTAACTCGCAAAAACTCGAGCTTAAATTAAGTGAACTTTCGGGACGTACAGAAAACGAGGTCTAGTAAGTGAATTAACATAGTTTTCAGATACAAACAAAGTTAATTCATGTTTCGAAATGATCGAAAGCTAGGCTGTATACTACTCTCATTTTACCACATTGGCGATTTTTTAGTAGACAAGCAGTTTTCAGCAGTATTTTCCATATTTAATTCATGTTTAATACAAATTATGCCAGACACACCCGAAGTTTTCAGAGTCGATGTCAAATTATGGTCCAATTGTAATGAAGACACTTAAATAGGTAGGTTAATAGAAATCAAAACAACTATCTATTAATCTTACTGCAATGAAATGATTAAAGGGAACCACCCCAGAATATAGCACTCTTATAAATGACAGCAATATATTTTGTAAATGTCCATTCCGCTCACAAGAGTATAAAAGTTTCCATACAAATTATATATTTTGAAAAGTCAACAGATTTATGATAGGGTAGATGTGATGATGTTGATGATAATCAGAGGCGTCGATCCGTTTTTAGATTGGGGGCGAAATGTGAAAGAAATGTCCAGAGTCACCACTGAGAGAGCTAAAATCCCCACATTTGCATGCCCGAAAATCTAAAGACGGGGTCTAAAATCTATTTTATTACATAATAAGTTTTATTATGCGTTCATTAAAAGTGCCTTGATGGTTCGAAGACCTGACTTTGTTGAGTCAAGGGGCACCCACATTTGGAGGACAATGATGGGGGTCCAGGGGGCGGACCCCCCGGAAGCTTTTTGATTTAGACATTTGCAACTCCTATAATGTGTGATAAAATTGTATACATAGTGAACCTACTCGTAGCGTATTTTTAAAGGGCATAGAATGATGAGATGGATCCACGTGATCCTGTACTATAGAGACATAGTGCATTGAGCTCCTATGAAACTAAGCAAGGGCGTCAAAAACTTCTCAAAAGTGGAGGGGGACATTGCGAGGAAGCGAATCGACTGAGCGGGGAGGGTGTGGGAGGGGATGTCCCCCTCGCAAAGTATGGAGCTTTTGTATTTTTGTGCGTGCAGTTGTGCAATTTGGTGCACACCCGAGACAGATATTTCGCATAATATGAAATGTATAAGCAATGGAACCAAACATACATAATGAAAAAGAAAGGGGGACAATCTACGCCATTTTCAAATGTGGGGGGACATGATATTCCAATAAGGGAGTTCGTAGTTACAAACTGCGCATGCGCTAATTTCTGAGACGAAAATTCACTGTACCAAAAACATCGATATTGCCCGTTGTCCCATAGACCTTCGTGCAATTATTGTCACATTTGAAACGTGTTTTCACGGAAAATTTGGCTCGAAGTCATAAATGTTTTTCTGAATTAAAGGGATAGTTTCAGTTTCAGTTTCAGTTTCAGTTTATTTCACATCCATAAAATCAACATTTTACAATCAAATACAATTAAATAAATATACAAACTATTTACAACATGCAATGATAAAAGATATTGTAAAATAGCAAACAACATCAAATATAGGTAATGGGTATTGCAGGGATGTGAGGGACCAGAAAAGGCCATTGGCCTGTCTAGGCCGGTCCCCTTTTTCTACAACACCATGAATTATATCATAAATAAAACAAGAATAAAAATGTTGTTTACAATAATACAACTAACATTTACAAACTACAAAGTCACACATACATATATACAGACAGGCAAAATTAAGATTTTGTATGAAATTATATAGATAAATTGTAACTTGATAATTGTTTACATTTAAATTTGCGCTTGAAACTAGGTAATGTTGGACACTCTTTTAAAAAGTCTGGTAAATTATTCCAAATAATTGACCCTCTATATCTAATAACAGTTCTAGAAAAACTATAACGAAAGAATGGAATATACATTTTGTGTGAATTTCTAGTAGTATATACATTTATGTTTCTATTCAAAACAAAGTAATCGTTAAAACAATCAGGCAACTTAATTTTATCATATACATAAGAGAACATAAAAGCTGCAACACTTATCTCATATAAATCATGAAGTTTTAACATTTTCAATTTAAAAAATAATTTATCTGTATGTGCTCTATAAAAAGAATTTGTTATAATTCTGACAGCTCTCTTTTGTAATAAAAATATCTTTTGCATCAAATGCATTGCACAATTGCCCCATATAATTATACAGTAATTAAAATATGGTAAAATCATAGTATTATACAAGTTTACAAGTATACGTAATGGCAATATAAGTTTAAGTCTATTTAAAACACCAATTACTCTAGAGATCTTATTGGAAATACAATTTATATGGTATTTCCAGGTTAGGTTTTGATCAATAATAATACCTAAAAAGGTTACTTGGTGTACTTGCTTTATTTCTTTACCATTAATACATATCTTAATAACATCTTCATTCACATATTTATTTTTAGTTTTAAAAATTATATAGTTTGTTTTATCAGAGTTAATCAACAATTTATTAGCAAGAAACCATTTATGTATTTTTGCAATTTCACTATTCAATAAAATATTCACATGTTCAGGATCTTTACCGGATACAAACAAGGTAGTGTCGTCAGCAAATAAAATAGAAGATAAAATATTACTGACAAGTGGCAAATCATTAATATACAATAAAAACAAGAGTGGTCCAAAATTTGAACCTTGTGGGACCCCAGTTAAAATAGAACTATGTTCTGAGTAACATTTACCCATACTAACAAATTGCCTTCGGTGTGATAAATAACTTTTCATTAAAAGAAGAGGAATTCCTCTTATTCCATAAAAACATAATTTATTTATTAAAATATCATGATCAATACAGTCAAATGCTTTAGAGAGGTCTAAAAATACACCAATTAAAAATTCATTATTTTCAAAAGCATTTGCTACTTTATCTGTAAAGTCGAGAAGTGCATGGCAAGTACTGTAACCTTTTCTAAAAGCAAACTGTTTCTCATATAAAATGTTATTTTTACATATAAAACTGGTCAATTTAGTACATAAAATCTTTTCAAATAATTTACTAAAAACTGATAAAACGGATATTGGTCTATAATTATTCAAAAGAGATTTATTGCCTTTTTTAAAAACTGGAATCACCTTCGCAATCTTGAGAGCATCAGGGAATATTCCATTTTCAAATGACAAATTAATAATATTGCATAAAGGTGTAACAATTAAATGAATCGACTGTTTCAGTACCTTAGGGTGAACTCCATCATACCCAGGACTTTTATTTACATCAAAATTCATAACCACATCAATAATATCTGCATTTGTAACAGGGGATAAAAACAGTGAGTTTCTGAAATTTCCTTTTAAGTATTGATCATATTTAACTGACTCATCATTACACATGTTAGTATTGATACTTTGCTGTAATTCTTGTCCAATTTTACTAAAATAAGAATTAAATGTATTTACAATTTTTTGTTTATCCATAATTTTTTCACCACCAATTTCAATATCATTTACACCATGCTTCAAAGTTTTCTTATTTAAAATCATGTTTATTAGTTTCCATGTTGCTTTCACATTATTACGAACATTATCAAATTTAGAATCATAGAACGCACGTTTATTTTCCCGAATTAAATTATTCAAAGTATTTCTACATGTTTTATATGCAAGTTCACGTAAAGGAGTTGAATTTCTTAAGTACTTCCGATATAACAAGTGTTTACGTTTACTCAATTGTATTACCTCTTTTGTTACCCAAGGCTTTTCTACTTTCTTTTTCTTTTTAACAAATTTAACAGGAAAACATTCATCATAAACCTCTTTATATAACTTTAAAAAATAACTATACCTATCATTCACATCATGAATTAAATTTAGTCGTTCCCATCTAACTTTATTCAACTCATTACAAAAGTGTTTTATATTTTCTTCATTCAAATCAACTTTAGGAATTTCATCATCGGGCTCGGAATCAAACATATTTGATTTCAAAATAATGAATGGTGTTAAGTGATCACTCACATCCGTAATAACTATGCCACATTTTAAAACATTTTCAGAATAATTATAAAATATATTATCTAAAGTTGATGCAGTATCTTTTGTTATTCTAGTCGGCTTATAAATATATGGTAAAAATGAGAGAGTAACAAAGCTATTAAAAAAATCCATTACATTCATACTTTCATCCTTTTTCAAAAAATCAACATTAACATCGCCCATAACAATACATTCCTTTCTTTCTTCCACTATCTTATTCAAAGATTCTTGAAGATGAAGTAAACAATTTAACGGATTTTGACCTGGAGGTCGATATACAACAGCAACTATAACATTTTTCACATTATTACGTAATTCAATAAACACACTTTCCATTTCATCACTAAAAATATCTAAATCCAAACGTCTAAAAAATCTTAGGCTATCATTAATATTTAAACCAACTCCACCTCCTCTTTTATTTGGGCGACAATTTCCAACAAAGCTATAATGAGGAATACAAATTTCTTGTTCTTCTCCTTCTTTTAACCATGTTTCACAAACTCCAATTAATGATAATGGTTTATTGAAAACATCAAGACAGTTTGTGAATATATCAAAATTTTGTTTTAAACTCCGACAATTAAATTGGGCAAGAGAGTATTGGTCAAACTTAACTTTAGTAACCAAAACCTGCACCCTTACGGTGCAAACTAATAGTTATAACTCCACCATGCTCGAAAAGTATACACAATTACAAACGACAAAGTAAAGCCCCTGTTATCATTCAAAAAGAGCCGTTACAACTCAAGAGTCAAATTAAATCTACAGTACGCTAGCGCGAAGCGCTAGCGTTCTAGGTCCTCTTAATACAAGACTGAAACTGAATATTTTTTTTGCACGCTAATTTTACTTAAAATTATACATACCACCAATTCATTCTCCAATATGTGATCCAACTATCGGTTGTATTAAAATAATGGGTTTTCCCTCCATTCCGCTAAAAATCAGTGATTTATGCGCCTCCTCGACTTCTCTCCGTGTGTTAGCGCGACTCCGAACAGATTTTGAACGAAAGATGATCGCGACGCATGGCCGCCGATGCGAACGGCGAAAGGCGCTTGCGGTACACATTGTACATGCGCTGTAAGCATAGGAGGACCTAGAACGCTAGCGCTTTGCGCTAGCATTCTCTAAAAGTGATGTCCGGACGTCAATCACTTTTATATTATATCACTTTTTTATTTATATTATATAACAATGAGAGCATTTGAATGGGAATTATTATTATTTCCCATGTTTCTTTTAATGATCTTTCACATGGAATTGAAATCAACCAAATCAGTTACAATTAATTTTTGGGGGGCACTTCGGAAAATACCAATACTCTACGCTCCCTTTAATCATAATAGACATCTCATATACATAAGACTGATTTTATTAAATTTATTTTTTCTATTTATTTTCGGATTTTAACAAAAATGTCAACGTTCGTATCTGGGCTTTTATTGAAATCGCAAAGGCCCCAACGTAGATGTGTGTGTACTGTTTTCTTTTAAGTGTTGAAAACGGGCAAAGATGTGATTTTTATAGTCATTTTTTTTTTTAGCCTGCTTCAAGTTTGAAAATTGAAATGAATGGTTACATTTATTCAATTTTAAATATTTTAGGATTAAGGTGAGTTTTTTTGGTCAGGTCTTTCAACGTAATGAAACACAAGGAGAATTCACGCACGCACGCGGAAATCCTGCATAGAGCTCCTGTACTTTAAAGGGGAAGGAACTCCTAGCCTTTTGTCTTACTGGATGTGATGAGAGCATAACTCCTGTCATTTCTAGTCACTTATTTCCTCATGAATATTCCCAATAATGAAAATAATCAATATTTGATGGACCACTGTCGTCTGCTTTCAATGCCCACAGGAGGCGGCCATTTCTTCAACTTCTCGCGGTGAAATGACGTGTCAGGCGGAGAACACAATAGCGGGTTATGATAATGCTATTGTGTTCTCCGCCTGCCACGTCATTTCACCGCGAGAAGTTGAAGAAATGGCCGCCTCCTATGGGCATTGAAAGCAGACGACAGTGTCCATAAAATATTGATTATATTTGTAATCGGGAATATTCATGATGAAATAAGTGACTAGCAATGATAGTAGTTATGCTCTCATCACATCCAGTAAGTCAAAAGGCTAGGGGTTCCTTCCCCTTTAAATGCGTGCGTCACAGGCTGTGCCGTAAACGTACGCGTAAAGCGTCAATTTTGGTACAATCTTCCGAAAATCCGGTTACGTCCGTTGCTCCATGGGCTAACTACGAACTCCCTTATTTGATATGCGTTCAGCGCATATTGACAGAATTGAAAGATGTATTATTTCATTTGCTTTGACGGTGTGCTAGATCACATCTCTTTGTAAATTCGTCCAGTTTGCTGGACAATTTACAAGCAATATAGGAATGTGCCATATATTCGATGTACCTACATGATGCAATCTATCGACAAGAAATCGCGCAGGAAGCTTGCTCTTGAATACTAGTTCAGAGGCCGCCGCCATGACAGTGCACGAAGATGTTTTGGACCCTTTCGTGATCTCCGTGGATGCACGTGTGCACGAGCGCCTCGTCGTTCGTGACTACGCTTTGTGTACTCAACGCACGTGCGGTGGCTATACGTACGTGTACACGTAAAATAATACAAAAATTAAGCTGAAGGCTTGCAATTTTATATGTTCATACGATTTAGCTCTTCCATCAAGTGATTTACTACTTTTAGCATTAAATAAAATAAAAAACACGCTATTTGCATTCAATTGGGCCAACGGATTTCCCGGAGGGCGGTAGTACGTAATCACGAATTTAATCGAAATCGAAATAAGTTTTAAATCGAATGCACACAAAATGTTTCCGACTGATCAATATATGAATTATAATGCTAAAAAACGAGTTTGAACTGCTAAATACAACTGCAGTAACAAAATTGGCGAAATTGAATGCACACAATGCACCCGGGGGACGGGGAGGGGGTACATGCCTCCCCCCCCCCCCATACATTTGAAAGTGGAGGTGATTGTCCCACCCACTTTTTAATATGCATACATTATGTATGTTTGATTCCATAGCTTGAACTACGTATCATATAATATTACTGTCTAAGATATGCACCAAATCGATCCACTACCTCGCAGTTGTGCCCCCCCCCCCCCCATCCGTTGACCTTCGCTACGCCACTGGTCTCAATGGAAAATGTCTTGGGGTAATTGTCTTGGAGTTTAGTTGTCCAGGGGGTAGTCGACCGGGGGGTAATTTTCGGGGGGGGGGGGGGGGAGGGGTAGTGTCTAGGGGGAATTTTCTTGGAGGATAGTTGTCTTGGGGGGGGGGGGGGGGTAATATTCTGGGGAGTAGTTGTCCGGGGGTAGTCGTCTGGGGGTAATTGTCGGGGGGGGGGTAATGGTCCGGGGGGTAATTATCCGGGGGGTAGTTGTCTTTGGGGGTAATATTCCAGGGGGTAGGGGTAGTTGTCTTGGGGGTAATTTCCTTGGGGGGGTAATTGTCTTGGGGGGTAATTGTCTTGGGGGTAATTGTCTTGGGGGTAATTGTCCTAGGTGGGTAATTGTCCGGATGGTAGTTCTCCCGGGGGGGGGGGGGGGTTGTCCTAGGGGGGTAGTTATCCGGGGGGGGGGGGGGGGGTAATCGTCCGGGGGTGGTTGTCCAGGGGGTAGTAGTCCGGACACGAACATAATTATCAACATACCGTCACACGCACAATATATTTCCAGTACATGCCATGTTTGTGAACCCTCATATCCCGGGTAATGTTACCCATAGGCGCCGGAAGTGGGGGGGCAGGGGGGGGGGGGGGGGCGGCCGCCCCCCCAATCCAAAAAGTGGGGGGGCAAAACGCGTTTTTGCCCCCCCCAAAAAGCCCCCCCCCCCCTTTATGATATGGCGTTATGAAGGGTTATATAGAAACAGGTTGTGAAATATTATGTATGCTAGCGAGCGGAGCGAGCTTGAAAATTTTAGCAATTTCTCATCGGCAAATCCCAAAATCCCGGAGAAAATGAGGGAGAAAAGAGGGAAAAGGAATAAATGAAAAAGGGACCCATGTCTAAGGATCTTTCTTAAAAAGTCACCCTTCCAGCGGCACATCCCGTATACCCAATATACTTGAGTACCCCCCCACCCCCCCCCCCTGGTATCCCCTATCCCCCGAGATCATACGCCCGTGGACACACTTAAACACACGCTGTTGATCCCAAGTTTATCTCCTATTGGAACTGTTGTTTCTGGCGTACATTGTCTGGTTAGGTGGATCTGTAAATGATGCGCTTGATGTAGAAGGATCATTTTCAAGATGGGGACAAAAGGTTCTCAACATTATCTTACCTTTGCTTTGATGGATCTCTATTTGGAGTGCCTCTTAACCTAACATTTTCTGACAAGCCCCCCCAAAAAATCAGCAGAATTGTTTCGTTTATTTGCTGACTTCTTCCCCATCCCCCCCCCCCCCCCACCCCCCGGCCCACCCCCTGGATCCGCCCTGACCCCCTTACCAGTGAAGGGCGGGAAGAATGTGTCCAAATGATCGTGTCCTATATAAAGGCCTACGTTGGAATTGAAAGCAAATTTTAAAAATAGAATGAAGAGGTGACGAAAATGGGCGGGAAAATTTATATAGGCCTAACCTATACATAGGAGGTTTTACGGTGAGGTGGTGAGCTTAATTTATCACTTTCTTGAGGATATTATTTTTTAAATTTGCGATTGGATGACAAAGTTTTTGTGCATACGCTGTTCTTCGGCTTCTCGGCATTTATTCATTACTGCACATTTCATATAAATTTACAAGTCATATAGTTTTTACGATTGGTTACAAACTTCGGTTTATATGATAATGCGTTACATAAGTATGGAAAAAAGGTAATGTCACTTCGATGTTCGTGTTCTTCCATTAGCTGGTGACGATCAGCCTACATGGCATGACATTTATCATCCTCACACCTTCTCTCTTCTTTTCTCTTCTCTTCAGGCGCGCCGGAAGCAGTTTTGGATTGGGGGGGCAAAACCCGAAGGGGGCTCACGATTTATGTGTTTAGGGGCTCATGCCCGACCACACTCACATGGTTGCCAACCCCCCCCCCCCCCCCCCTCCCACGGTCAAGGGAGCTTTTGCATTTTTGGACTTGAAATTGTGCAATCTGGTGCATAAAAACATGATCCAACAACATAGCTTACAGCCAAACATGAGTCCCGAGGGAGCGAAGCGGGGGAAGATTTTGCATTTTTATACTTGAAATGGTGCAATCTGGGGCATAAAAACATAAACCATATGCCACATTTGTATGATCCAACGTCATAACTTTCAGCTAAAAATGAGTCCCGAGGGTGCGAAGCGACCGAGGGCTGGGCAGAGCCAGACATGCCAGAGGGGGAGGGTGTGGGAGGGGGTATCCCTCCCACGGGGAAGATTTTGCATTTTTATACTTGAAATGGTGCAATCTGGAGCATTAAAAACACAAACCATATGCCACATTTGTATGATCCAAAGTCATAACTTTCAGCTAAAAATGAGTCCCGAGGGTGCGAAGCGACCGAGGGCTGGGGCAGAGCCAGAGGGGAGGGTTTGAGAGGGGTATCCCCCTCCCACGGGAAAGATTTTGCATTTTTATACTTGAAATGGTGCAATCTGGGACATAAAAACATAAACCATATGCCACATTTGTATGATCCAACATCATAGCTTACAACTAAAATGAGTCCCGAGGCAGCGAAGCGACCGAGGGCTGGGTCAGATCCAGAGGAGGAGGGTTTGGGAGGGGGTATCCCCCTCCCACGGGGAAGATTTTGCATTTATTTACTTGTAATGGTCCGATTTGGTGCACGTCACACAAACAGCAGAGCAATAACAGCCTACACAGGAAGTACGTGGACTGATACGGAAAAACCCACCCAGACGTACCAAATGCAAGTTACACAACAAACTGAGATCATTTGTTTGCGCGCGAAGCGCGCAGCGAAAATGGTAAATGGATGAATAACTCAGTTTGTAAGCGTTAGAATTAACAAGTATTGGGCTGATCCATTTAATTTGTTCTTTTCCTTTTTCCTTTCTTTCTTTCTTTTTTCTTCCTTTTTTTTGAGGGGGGGGGGGGGCTTTTTTGGGGGCAAAAACGCGTTTTGCCCCCCACTTTTTGGATTGGGGGGGCGGCCGCCCCCCCTGCCCCCCCCCCCCCCCCCCCCCACTTCCGGCGCCTATGTCTTCTCCCTCTCCACTCTCTCTCTTTTTTTGTTCTTCTTTTTTTTAGGCTGAAAAGTGATACGGACGAATCGTACCATCCGTAGCGGCTCCGACGGGCCTGCCCCCACACTCCTAGCTAACTGCCTAAGCGTTGTTCGTATGCTGGTTTATCCCGCACCACGCGTTCATTCTCGGCCCCCGCGCGCGTATGGCGGCAATATACGCACTAAGGTCACTGCTCATTATCTCACGCCTTGGCTGATTTTGGCTCCGAAATGATCGGAACGTGTTTTTTTTCCGGGTATCGCGATATATCAGAGGGCATTGCGCGTTTAGTGGGCCTACATAGCGATCTAGTGGAATGGATGCATTATAGTGCGCCCCCGCGGTATAAAACGTTCACAGTCGGAACTACCAATCTCCTTGTTCCGCCGTTATATGAATGACTTTTAGCTTACATCTATCAAGTTGACATGCCATTATCCATGTTTCGGTATTAGTTCGGTTCTGATTTATAATATATAGTTTCTATAAGTATGTCTTTAATCATATGTTACCGAGCAGCCCAAATTGAGACACGTCTTGACATAAATCATGTCACGTGCCATTATCCATGTTTCGGTTTTAGTTCGGTTCTGATTAATTATATAATTATAGTTCCTATAAGTATGTCATTAATCATATTTAAAAAATGTATCAATTCTATTTCCTTCTCGAGTACAGTTCGGCACACTTGTATCCATAGTGAGTGGTTACTTTAAAAGGTAAATTCATTTTCGGCTACCAGTTTAAATAAAAATGTAAGGTTTACTGAACCTCTTATAAATTATAGAAATGAAGATCAATTTCTTCCTCATGTCTCGATCCTCATGCTCAGTCTTTGTAGGTATAGTCCACTTTTGGGTTCCCTTCTCTTTCCATTGAAGAATAACAGTAGCTCTATCCACACTGATCTTTGTAGAAAGATTCCTTTCTTTTTGCAGCTTAAAATCTCGAAGGGTCGACTAAGAATCTTTCTCAGGGGGGTATTTTACAAAGCTTCTAAGTTAAAATTAAACTCTAATGGAAAGCTATTATTTGATTTGTGACTTTTGTACATTCATATATTTGGTATACAACATTAAAATGTGTTTAAAGATATATGTGAGTATTTGTCAAGGTCTACTTTAGCGACTGAAACTATGATCTTATCATAATAACCTGGTAATAAATGACTAAGCACGCTCCAATGAAGATACAAATCCGAAATAATACGTTTGGAGTGAATGTTTAAGCAAACTACGTGTTCGACTGCAAATAACGATTGAAACACAAAGAAAACAAGTGTTTGGGGCACGGTCCCACAATGTCCTTGTTCCGCCGTTATATGAATGACCTTTAGCTTACATTTAACAAGTTGACGTGCCATTATCCATGTTTCGGTTTTAGTTCGGATCTGATTTATAATATAGGTTTTCCCATTCATTTTAACACTATTGTCATTCAATTTCATTAATTCGTCATTCAATTTCGTCCCGAGAAACCAACAGAGCGTAAATCCCAACTTCAATTTCGTCAATGGTCATTCTATTTCGTCATTGGTCAACCAATTTCAAATATTTCGCATTCAAAATCGTCAATTGTCATTGGAATTCGTCTCGGCCACTGAGCGGGTGGTGAATGTTAAGTTCAATTTCGTCATTGTGCAAACAATTTCGTGAATTTGTCATTCAAATTCGTCAGGTTGGGATAGGAAAACCAGTGTGTGTGTGTGTGTGTGTGTGTGTGTGTGTGTGTGTGTGTGTGTGTGTGTGCGTGTGTGTGTGTGTGTGATGTGTAATGTGTGTGTGTTTGTTTGTTTTATTTCCAAATCAAGATGAAACAAAATAAATAAAAAGTCCAGTTTTATTTACTTCAAATCTCTTACAAAATATATAAAACAAAACATAACAACATTACATATATTTCTATACGAAATATATAATTTAATGAAGATATGTTTTAAACGTATATATGTGTGTGTGAGGATGTGTGTGTGTGTGTGTGTGTGTGTGTGTGTGTTACCCCCTATATAATTAATGTTACAATTTAACAATTACATCAAGACAATTTATAACAGAAAATTACCTCCTAAATACATAGGACGAATTTGAATGGAGTTTTGACGAAATTGGTTGCCAATTGACGAAATTGCTTTCGCTTTTATGTGTTCAGCAACTGTGACCGACGAATTTGATTTGCAATTGACGAAAATGTGTGCCTAATGACTAAATTGTGTGGTGATTGTGTTAAATTGATTGACGAAAGACGAAATTGAAGTTGGGATTTCCGCTCTGGTGGTTCCTCGGGACGAATTTGAATGACGAATTAATGAAATTGAATGACAAAAGTGTTAAAATGAATGGGAAAACCTATATAATTATAGTTTCTATAAGTTTGTCATTAATCATACTTGATTCTATTTCCTTCTCCAGTCCAGTTCGGCACCCTTGTAGCCATAGTGAGTGGTTACTTAAAAAGGATCAGGGGGTATTTCACAAATCTTCTAAGTAAAATTTAAATTCTAAGTTAGACTTTAAATAATAGAAAGCCATTATAAGGTGATAGGTACATCATAGGTATCACCTCTTGTTTTCGTCATATTTGTCATTAGGTGTATTATATATCATCTTTATTAACTTCAAACGAATAATAAAAGATGTAAAACATAGAGACCCTGGTCCACTGTCACAAATGAAATGAATAAACCATTTCAAAGTGACATGATAAACAGTGTCTATCGCCGATAAACAGTGTTTATCGCGAAAAACTATGTTTAGCGACTGATAAACATAGTTTATCGCAATAAACTCAGTTTATCAAGCGATAAACAGTGTGTATCGGTCGATAAACATTGTTTATCGCTCGATAAACATAGGCGGGTCACGTGACGCCATCGTGACCTGACGTCGTGTAGCCATCGTTTTGGTTTTGGTCGTTTTGGTCGTGTGGCCTTCGTGTAAACTACTTAATTCACATCTTCGTGTTGCCTTCGTGTGTGGTTCGGGCCATAGGCGCCGGAAGTGGGGGGGGGGGGGGGGGGCAGGGGGGGGGGGCGGCCGCCCCCCCAATCCAAAAAGTGGGGGGGCAAAACGCGTTTTTGCCCCCCCAAAAAGCCCCCCCCCCCCTCAAAAAAAAAAAAAAAAAAGAAAGAAAGAAAGAAAGAAAAAGGAAAAGAAAAAAATAAATGTATCAGCCAATACTTGTTAATTCTAACGTTTGAAAACTATAGTTATACATCCATTTAACGTTTTCGCTGCGCGCTTCGCGCGCAAACAAATTATCTCAGTTTGTTGTGTAACTTGCGTATGGTACGTCTGGGGTGGATTTTTCTGTACCGGTCCACGTAGTTCCTGTGTAGGCTGTTATTGCTCTGGCTGTTTGTGTGACGTGCACCAAATTGCACCATTTCAAGTATATGAATGCAAAATCTTCCCCGTGGGAGGGGCATACCACCTCCAAAACCATCCCCCTATGGCTCTGCCCCAGCCCTCGGTCGCTTCGCTCCCTCGGGACTCATTTTTGACTGTAAGCTATGTTGTTGGATCATACATAATGTGGCATATGGTTTATGTTTCTATGCACCAAAACTGCACCATTTCAAGTATATAAATGCAAAATTTTCCCCGTGGGAGGGGGAAACCCTCTCCCAAACCCTCCCCCTCTGGCTCTGACCCAGCCCTCGCCGTCGCTTCGCTCCCTCGGGACTCATTTTTGGCTGTAAGCTATGTTGTTGGATCATACATAATGTGGCACATGGTTTATGTTTTTATGCACTAAATTGCACCATTTCAAGTATATAAATGCAAAATCTTCCCCGTGGGAGGGGAAAACCCCCTCCCAAACCCTCCCCCTCTGGCTCTGCCCAACCCTCGGTCGCTTCGCTCCCTCGGGACTCATTTTGGGCTGTAAGCTTTGATGTTTGATCATACGAATGTGCCATATGGTTTATGTTTTTATGCACCAGAATGCACCATTTCAAGTATATAAATGCAAAATCTTCCCCGTGGGAGGGGGATACCCCCTCCCAAACCCTCCCTCTCGGTCGCTTCGCTCCCTCGGGACTTATTTTTGGTTGTAAGCTATGTTGTTGGATCATGTTTTTATGCACCAGATTGCACAATTTCAAGTTAAAAAATGCAAAAGCTCCCTACCGTGGGAGGGGGGACTCCGCTCAGTCACTTCGCTCCCTCGGGCTTGGTCGCTTTATCCTCGCAATGTCTCACTCTCACCTCTGGCTCAAAGTTGGCAACTCTGTGAGTGTGGTTGGGCATGAGCCCCTAAACACATAAATCGTGAGCCCCCTTAGTGTTTTGCCCCCCCCAATCCAAAACTGCTTCCGGCGCGCCTGATGTTACCCCCCCCTTTTTTTTTACTTACTCCCTACCATGCCCATCCGCATGATATAACTCAGTTTTACAGCTGAGTGCTCATGGCCAAATGTATTCATATTGATCCCTGTTTGATGCTATGACGGGCATGGATTGCTATTTTTCAGGCACCAACATAATTTGCTTGAAATTGATTAAAAGTTCACTCGCATTTAACCACATTTACCCATCTCTGTGTTTAATCACATAAAGTATTGACCAAAACCCAGCCATTCAATGACAAACATTACCTATATTTGCCCAGCGTCCTGTGGTATAATTAATTGATTCGACGAGAAAATATCCATTACATTTTTTTTTTGTGGAGATAATCAATCCAAATGTTTAACGGTGTCAATTTTTACCCAATTCAAGTACAGTCAAACCTGCTAATGCGACCACCTGTCTCTAGCGACCACCTGCTCATAACGACCGCTCTCCCCGTGAACAATCATGTGTTAAGCGACCTGCGTAATACGACCACCTGCCTAACGCGAACAGCGACCGCCCCATTTGGGTCCCGACGCACGTATAAATCTGTGTAAAGCGACCACAAAGTTAGTGCATGAGCGACCAAGGCATTGAATCGGTCGCCTCTATTCGCTCAAGGCTCCGATTCTGAGTCTGTCAATCCTTCGGGTTTATGTCAGGTTTATAATAGCTTCTGACCATTCAGGCAATTGGAATTAAGGGGTTTCAGGGACGAGCACCGTCTAGGGTTTTCTATAGCTCAGTCGGAAGAGCACCGGTCTAGCAATCCGGAGGTCTCGGGTTCGAATCCCATTTTCTTTGCCTTCTTTTAATCACAATATATTTCTGGTCAGTTTCTCTATATGTTTGAATTGATAATAATAATAATAAATTCAAATTAGCGTATAGCGTGTTATAATGCACAATGCATAAAACAAACTTTTAAAATGACAATGAACTTTATACAGAGTCATAATTACTGACACCAAGTGTTTCTTACTCATAAACAAATAGTATTCATGTCCTCCAGTACCTGATGCTGATACAGAAATGTGTAGAACAAAGGCACGTCACTCACCATCACAACATAATTTGACATCTAACAAATAATTTAATCGCAGAGGTGGGGTGTTTCTCACTCTTTTCAATAATAATCCGTGCACTTGTTACGACCAAACTCTGCATTTTTAGTTCAACATTCTATTATACAGTTGTTAACTGGTGGTAGAGGAAAAAGCACGGAATGTTCCACTCTCGAGGGACTTATTTTCTTCACGAAATAGCATTTTAAATTCCCGAGGGGAACATTCTATGATTTTCCTGACAGCAAAGTTAACAACTGTTTTATCATCTGATTGCCATGTAACAGTGCCATGTAATATCCAAAAATATTACATGCAGCTCATGTACTTTACTATGTCAGGTGATAATATCCTGTTGTTAAATGGCGGAATATTACATCCCGAGGGATTTTAAATGCTATTGAGGGAAGAGTACATTTTTTCTTCACGAAATAGCATTTGAAATCCCGAGGGTAGGAATATTCCGTGATTTTCCCCGACAACAAATTTAACAACTGTTTTATCATCTGACTGTCAAAATCCGTATCACTCGCTCACAGAAACACCCGCTACACATCACATTCAATCACACAACACGCACAATGCAGAATTCACCCACTATTCATTTGCACAATAAAGTCGATCGGCGTACTTACGATTGCCTTTCTTCAGATCACTGCATTTCTATCAGAACTATTTGTCGATTGTTTCCTTCGATTATATTTACCAGGTCACTTTCTGATCCAATTGAACTGAAAATCGCTGATTTTCGTTTTTTTTTTCTTTCGTTCGCTGCTTGCCCGCGAGATAAATGATTTTATGCATGTACGTACATTAAGTAACACGGTAAACGATACGTCGTGTACGGTACGTACGATATGTGTACATTTTGTATCTTGCAGGCTAGGGGTGTAATATTGCCATGTACTATACAAAAATATAACACTGCAGCGGCATGTACTGTATTTACTAAGTCAGGTGATAAAGAAAACTATATAGACATGCGCATACGCGTAGCTGATTCTCTAATTTATGAGTAAATACATGACACATTTTGATAACACAAACTTTTAATATAATTTAAACTATAATGCTAATATATAATTTCAATTTGTGTTGTGGTTATGCTAAATGAAACTATGAACACGTGAGTGTATACAGATGCCAATTATTTACACATGTGCATATAGGCACAGTATGCGATCATAAATCCAAAATGGCCGCAAACTTGTCTAATGCGACCACCTGTCTACAACGGCCACTTTTCGCCGAGTGGTCGCTATAGACAGGTTTGACTGTACTCGATTTTATTGTTCTCCGTGATTTCACAATTTTCAAAAATATATTTGTAATGAGTGGGGCACTCAATCTTTATTTTGCGTTGGTTTTCCAACATTTTATTTTTTTATCCAAAATGGCCCTGGACCCAAACACCCACTTTCACATCTTATTTGGATGTTTGGAACTTGTCTAACTTGCCAGGCCCATAACACTTTGCTCATTTATTTTTTTCATAATTTTTAAAACCCAACTGACACTGTGTTAGGCAAATGCGTGTGACAAAGATTGTAAACATTTTGCCTAACCTTTACCCTATTCTCATTTGCCCAGTACATTTTACCCAGCACCTCTTTGAGTGATAATTGTTGATCATTTTACAAATAGTTCTGACAAGTAAATACACATATCAAATTGATTAGATCGTGGGAAATTGATTATGGTGTCAATAGTAGGGAGCCAATGCTTGGTTTAGCGATGGAGATAGCCCCTCGGTTTCATTATGGAGGATCGCAGAGTAAGAGGGAGATACACTGTTGCTCATAAAGTTGGAATATTTATTATGTTTATGTCTAACTTCATTATTTTTTCCTGTTTGCTCCTAATGAAACATTTTATACTAAAAATTATGATTATACAATGGTTCTAAATAGCAAATGTGCAATACATGGTTGCATGTATTTGCATTAATACATTTAGCCTTTTGATTTTAGCTGTGAAAGGCAGGACATTCGATGATTGGCCCATTTCCCTCTCCAAAGCGTATGTCCAACAAGTCATCGTAATGGCTCATTTCTCAGAGTTGGCTATAAAAGTTCAACCAAAATTTGCACAGAGGCTCTCTAGGTCATGCTTCGTCCAAAGTCATTGGTTACACGCCGAACGATGCTTGTGCTCCACCAGGAATGGGTGTCAACAAGCAATGTCTACAAGTTCGTTGGAACATCGCAGATTACGGTCTGTAAACTACTCAGACGTCATCGAGAGGAGGGTCAGTTAGAGCCACGGGAATCCCTATGACGTCTACGATTGACCACCAGGATAGAGTATTGAAAATTGCTTAACCTGTGCCGTAGAAACCGGAAATGCCAAAAAGGAGCCTTCGTCGTCTATGAAGAAAACACTATGGAATCAAAACCTTCCGCCAAACTGTACATCAGATATCGCTCTTACATTGTAACCATGCTGCAAGACAAACTACCAGGTGTCCACCCCATACCATGCAACCAGGATTTACCGGACGTCCCTGGACTAGGGATTACAACAGATTGCCGCATGGACACTCGTGATATGCCATCTTAAAGGTCATCAAGCTACACAGCGGGTTGCCATTTTGAACTAGGCTAGTTTGCGCGCACCGCATGACACTGAGCTAACATGCATTACGCAACGTGCGCAACGCGTACGCAAGATGGCGCCGCGCATCTGATTTGACGAATCTGAACTACCTTTAATGGGTACGCGCCATAGCACCGTTTGGCCGTCACAACCTCAAGTCGTTTTGTGAATGCAGACATCTTGGAGCTTCTCGCCACGTCATCGCCGATTCCTTTTCTTCCATCTGTTCGGTCAAGGATGTTATGGCTCGTACCCATTAAGATGACATATCACCATTGTCCAGGCTCCAATCTTATAGGCTTCCTAGTCCAGGGACGTCCGGTAAATCTTAGTTGCATGGTTGGAGTGGATACTGGGTAGATTGTCGTGCTCGGTGACCATCTTAGAGCGATCTCTGATGTACAGTTTGGCGAAAGACGTCGATTCCATAGGACTTTCATCATAGACGGCGAAGGCTCCCTTTTGGCATTTCTGGTTTCTACGGCATACGTTAAGCAATTTGCAATCATCTATCATTATTTTGTGGTCAGTCGTGGAGGTCCTAGAGATTCTCGTAGCTTTAATTGACCCTCCTCTCTATCTATATTTACAGACCGTAACCTGCGATGATTCAATTTAATAGGGGCCATTGCTTGTTGACACCCCTTCCTGGTAAAGCACAAGCATCGTTTGGCGTGTAACCAATTGCGTTGGACGGAATATTGCCTTGAGAGCGGACCTCTGTCTTATTTTTGGTTACTCTGAAAAATTACACAAAATGATGACTTGATGGATATACGCTTTGTAGAGGGAAATGGAACAATCATCATAGGTCCTGCCTTAGCTCACAACAAAAGGCTAAATTAAGTAATGAAAATTCCTGCAAACTATTAATTGGACATTAGTAGTTTGGAAACATTAAGTAATTATTAATCTTAGTCTAAAATTATTCATTACGCGCAAAAACAGGAGCAAGAATAAAATTCGATCTAAAAACAAATGTTCCAACTTTATGTGATCTGTGGATGAAGATCGATAACATTACATTTGCTTTTTTTTGTTATTTTTTACAGGGATCCAATGATTGGATAGGCGATGAAGATGAACCACTGAATGGATTCAGCTGGAGAGGAGGATTACAGAGGGATACTGTAGGGATCTGGTTTTGGAACAAAGTATTTCTATGTCCTGGCCCTGACAGTGAAGAGGTAATCACGAAGTCTACAGTTGTTTAGTTCTTTTACTTATTACTCATTATTTTTAAAGGAGAAGGGGGCTAAAGGAATTGCATCTTTTTACTACCAGTGGCGTTCCTAGGATTGTTTCAAGGGGAGGGGAGGGGGGGGGGGGGGGGGGGTGGGCGTCCGTAGAAAGTGTTCAATGCCGAGACCAACTTCAACACTTTCCAGACCGATACCAGGACCAGTCCACAATTTTCGGGGCCGAGACCATGACCAATGTTTAACAATCGTGTAAGCAGGGGGGGGGGGGGGGGCGTAGTGTCCGTTGAAAATGACGAGACCGAGGAGTTTCCAATTCATCGAGACCGAGACCAGGGCTAGGCAAACAATTTGAGGCCGTGACTAAGTCCAATACTTGATAATAAGCGTGTAATGGGGGGGGGGGGGGGGGGGGGGGGGATGGGTGTGTCCAAAGAAAATTTTGGAAGCCGAGACCAAGAAGTTTCAAAAATGTTGAGGCCGAGACTAGGACTTTTCACATTTTCGAGGCCGAGACCAAGATTATTCACAATGTTCGAGGCCAAGAACAGGATCCTATACAATTTCAGAGGCCGAGACCATTGGTAATTATGGTCTCGAGACCATTGGTAATTATGGTCTCGAGACCATTGGTAATTATGGTCTCGAGACCAGCAACATGTGGTAAAGGAGGGGGGGGGGGTTCAAACCACCCACAAACAGTCATTTTTGGTCAAAGATAGGAGGGATAGATTTAGTTAGCAAACATTATTAATACATTAATAAGCTACGTAGATATCTAGAAATCATAATTATTTTTGACGAATACATTATATCACAATCAAAATATAAACATTCTTTTTTTATATTCCCATAATACCCAGGGAGCAAAGGTTTTTTTTCATACATGGAATGTTATAAAAGGTTTGGGCCCAGAATTGTCTTCTAGGACCTTCTATAAGCATAACCTAGGTGGACAACCTCGCGAACTAGCTACTGGAAGGCCAGACAACACATATTAGGGATTTTACCCCTAATGTACGTTAAAAGCGCCTTAAACCCTTAGGGTTCATGAATATCCTACTCATGTATTTTCACGATTACACCCAAACGCATGCTGCTATCATCCAATTACTTCGAATATGTCTTTCATAGATAGTTGTGCATCTTTTGATACCAAATTTTGCCTTTTTACTTCTATTGTTTATTGTCACGTGCCTTTATATGTCACGTGCCAGACATAGAATATGAAATTTCACATACGCCTATGGACCAAAATATGTGGAAATGGTGCAGAATAGAATGACACAAATATTTAGCTGTAAAGTCTTATACATGTTTCATGGCATTTAGTAAGATGAAAAAACAGTACACTAGGAAAACAAAGGATAAAACAATACAAAATAAAAGATTTTGAAACAAAGAAATACATAAGAATAATTACATGTAATAATTATAATGATAAAATGGATGTTCTGATTTAGCGAACGTATCAATTTGTATGACGATCGC
This sequence comes from Echinarachnius parma, assembly GCA_037951105.1. NCBI lineage: Eukaryota > Metazoa > Echinodermata > Echinoidea > Clypeasteroida > Echinarachniidae > Echinarachnius > Echinarachnius parma. Next base: position 19,222 of record JBAMJV010001090.1, on the reverse strand, counting down.
GGTGCGTCATTATATCTATCCCCAGTCATTGGATACATACTGCAATCAATCCAGCACACAAGAGTGCACATTTCTAGCTCACATGGGAGTCTTCCAGCCTGACACCTTGTATATGAATACAGTGATAATAAATCACGTTACATCCTTCCGGGCACTCTCTGATTCCGAACTCGGGACCTCATATGTGGAAAGCATGTGCCCTTCCAACTTGTCATACCAAGTCCACGAATATCTATTTATTACAAGCAAAATCTATATAATCTCTTTGAGGCCCCTGGAACTGTTTTCATACTATTTTTCACAATTTTCATCAAAAATACATAAAATTACCAAACAATCATGTTACAATTCCAAACAAAGTGATTTTGTGGTTATGCATCGTCTCATATTATATTACAAAGCTGCACTCCAAATCATAATAGGGGGCTGGTATACACCGACATCGTTTGGAAAGAGTGCTAAATATACTTCGCACACAAAGTTCCGCAATCGAGGTTTGCGCATTAATAACTTTTCTATTAGGTTATTACCATTGATAAATTTAGTATCATTGGAAAGCGTGAATTGTCCCCTTTACATTGATATAACATTTGCTATGAGTATTTCATCATGGAATGTGCATTGCATCCAAATGTAGGGCAAAGTCAAAAGTGAAATGTTGAAAAATGCACTGATTCTGTCAACAAAGGGCCTTCCTTTTGTTTGAAGATTAAAATGTGGCTTGAATGCCTATTACGTTATTACCATTCATACATTTGGTATCATTGGAAAGCGTGGATCATCCTCTTTACATTGATATAACATTTGCTATGGATATTTTATCATGGAATGTGCATTACATCCGAATGTAGGGCAAAGTAAAAAATGAAATGTTGCAAAATGCAATGATTTTGCCAACAGTGTGCCTTCCTTTTGTTTGAAGATTAAAACGTGGCTTGAATGCATGACCACCTCACCCCCATTCAAGCCAAGGAAGGAACTCTGTTGACAAAATCAGTGCATTTTGCAACATTTCACTTTTGACTTTGCCCTACATTTGGATGCAATGCACACTACATGATAAAAATATTCATAGCAAATGGTATATCAATGTAAAGAGGAGGATTCACGCTTTCCAATGATACCAAATTTATGAATGGTAATAGCGTAATAAAAAAGTTATTAATGTGCAAACCTCGATTGCGGAACTTTTTGTGCGAGGTTTATTTACAAAGTCAAAATAACGAGGTATGAAAGCTGACATGTCTATGGAATGAGTCTTTTTCAACTGATCAGATGACATCCTAGGGACTACACCATCTAGATGGCCTAATTTCCACAATTAGGCTCTCTATATGTAATTTTTCCTCAAGAATTTGGCAGTTATTTCCCATGAAATCAATCAGTTTTGTGGTAATTAGTATGTATATAATTGTCCTGGGAATGCCCCTTTTAAATCGCCAAAATGTGACGTCATCTAAAGAACGGATTAATGAACTAAATTATGTAGATGACGTAAGCCAATGAATTGCCAATCACATATCAATCACGCTGCCGATTCTGGACCCTAAATGTGGATGGGGCGTAAGTGCCAAAGTACGTTATATTCTTTAGTTCCTTTAATCCAAACAGCAAGAACATTGTCAATGCACTTTTTACACATGACACTGACAAGCTTACTAGTGCAAGTATAAGTCTATTTATATACCAGAATTGTGCTAAATGAAGGGGTAGAATCGTTATTAAGTCTGACATGATGAAGATCATTAAATAGGGGGAAACTGCAAAGTGATCAATAAAACCACAATCATCAGGCTACATAATCATATAAATAAACCAGTTATCGTCAGATGCCAATATAAAATAGTATAGTTTTATTGGTATTTCCCAAATGTGAAATAACCTATACTATACTTGCTGATGTAAACTTAATAAGCATTTGTATCAATGATATCCCTCTAAAACTAAACGTCATTTAAGATCATATACATTTCTGAAAAGCATTTCATTCGGTAAGGAGTATCAATGATATGCTCGATAACATGTTATAAGTCTACGATCACAAATGGTAGTATATACAGTCATGTAGTTCTTGAACCACATATGTTGTGCAGTTGACAGCTAACACAGGAACTGCCTAGCTGAGCTTCCTCAGTGAGAACAGTGTTTGAGTGAACAATTTAATGGTTAATGAGTCCTGGATACATGTACAGTCACCTGATATAACCATAGTTGTTAAAACATCAACCTGACCAGTTCGAGGATTCAAATCATTGACAATGTGCCATATACAAGCTGTTTATAATGATCCCTCTTGAAGATCTTTCCCCGATAAAGAACATGCTTCTCCATGGGAGGTTAGGTCACCATCAATGACAAGTATGCAATGTCACGGATTCAATCAGAGGGGCCGGTATTCTGAAGTCGTGTCTAACTCAGTCATGACTAAAGTTAAACAACTGTTTAGTTAGACAGGACTTAGACACGACTTCAGAATACCGGCCTATAGGTCTATGTTTTTCTAAATGTTAAGTGCTCATTCATGATAATACATGTGTGTCCTTCTAGTCCAATGAACATTTATATGAGTCAAATACAACTTATAATTATGTGGACTTGTTGAAACAATGATGTACCAGTACAACTTAAAAGGGTATGATGGCTCAGAAAATGGCCTACAACATTAACACAAATTATAACACTGTTGAAGATGTAGAGTAGGTCACTTTGTTTTTCTCTGGTACGATCATCATTTTTTTATCATGATTGGTTTTGTTCATGCCCATTACTTTGTTTTATTGTATTATCGTGTACATGAATACAAAGAATCTTCCTACTTATAAAACTTAACAATAATTCAACTGAGAGTTGAGGAAAGCGCTACTGCCTTTGCCGCTTCATTTATTTTCCCTTATCTTTCCCTACAGGCTACACCTAAAAAATATTTACACTCATTGCTGACTTCTGTATCAGTTCCATGTTAATATTGGCAAAATACGTAACACACATACAAACAAGTATATATAAGTGCATTTTAGCAGATATATCATTAAATTGTTATTAGTATTATAAAGAAAATCACTTTATTAAATGGTTCATATTGTATTATATTCTTTATTAAGGTCTATTATATATCTGTACTCTATAATCAATACATATGTCCTCATTCTACAATATGTACATTTCATTATCAAACCTATTTTTCCTCTATCATAATGATTTAGTAAAATCAGATACCAACAATACACTATCAGCATTCTTATGTATTTTATTGTTTTCAATTTGTTTATGTGTTTTATTATTCTATTGTTTTCGCTAATATCATTTCAAAAACTTTCAAAAATGAGATTGAATGCCATTTGAAGAACTTCAAATACCAAATGTGTAACGTTTTAATTATCTTGAACATTTCAATGCGTTTTTGTATATAACTGAACGTGCAATTTCAAGTCCTTTGTATAACACGTGACACGTGACACATTAACCGAAGATATTATGCAGTCAAATTTGGTATCAATATATGCACACGACTCTACAGAATACAAATCTGAAGCGATATGATGATATCATAATGCTTTGTAGTGTAATTGTGTAAATATCAGAGACAAACCTTCATGAACCCTAAGGATTTAAGGCACTATTAACGTACATTATGGGTTAAATCGTTTGTACGCGTTGTGTGTACTTCCAGTAGCTAGATCGCGAGGTTTTCCACCTAGATTGTGATCCTAGAAGGTCCTAGAAGACATTTCTGGTGAACAACCATTTATAACATTCCATGTATGATATCCTAAAAAAAGGACTGTTTGCTCCCTGGGTATAAACAGGCATAACAATTTGGTCAAATAAACCTGCTTTTAGCCAAAGTTTAGACAGTTCATTTAGCGCATTTGAATTAAGCCTTTGAATGTATACACACGTACAAACAATTTTGTTGAGTGGGGAGGAAGGGGCGGAGGGTGGGGGGGGGGGGGGGTTAAGGTCAGCCTAGCTAACTTGTTGCCCTTTAGCATACCACTGAATTCGGCTGGCGGGAACCCGCTGTACATGATCTAAACATGACGGTTTCATATTGGTTGTACAAGGAGGATTACCCAACCCTACCCCTCCCCCTCTTTCGTATACACCCACCTGCACTTACATTAGTATATACGTGACAGATGTACAATATTGATTTGTTGTTGAACATGGGTCACCTTTTTCAGCTTGATTGGCGACTGGAATCCGAATTATTAGTTGGTGCCGGCCTGTAATTGTTATTGTAATTGTTAAGCCAGTTACTTACTTTAACTTATTTATCTCAATCTTGCCCAGGTGGCTGTGATTGTGATGGACACGCAGGGAACATTTGACCCATATTCAACGGTAAAAGATTGTGCCACTGTAATTGCACTCAGCACGATGACATCATCAGTTCAGGTAAATACCAGATAAATCAAGGAAAGACAATAATCATGTGATATAATTAGTTATTTATTCTTTATGTTTTGACCAGATGGTGAATCATTATATAAAATCCACACAGTATCAAATGTACCAGCGCTGCTGTAACCCTTGAGGTATAGAAGTTATCCCGGCATATGAGAGACATAATTGATTTACGTCACAGTACTCATATAATCATGATCATATATGTTGGGTGTACATTAGTTAAGTATTAAACGAATTAAACATACACTATGAGGCCCGAATTCTCATCAGTGGCTTAACTGTCGACAATACTGAAAATGACAACACCTATCAGCAACTGTACAAACCATATCGCACCTGGGACATTCGACTAGCACTTTAGTCTTCACTATCAACGCAAATCACTCTGCTAAGTCATCCACCCAAATCGTCTGTGGAAAGCATACCATTTGTAGTGAAACCGGTCACAAGGAATATCGTGTTCTGGATAGCCAAGACATAATATAATTTGTAAATGATTGTACTATGACTGGTATTTCAAACAAACCCTTTGTCCCGATTCATACGGCTAACGAGAGGGTTTGATTGGAGATATAAAATACAAACTTAGAATATCTCAGGTTACAAAGGGCGACCATCAAATAGGTGCGAAATGGTATAACAGGTTACTTGACCCCAAATTCTCATAAGTGACTCTACTTTGGTATGGACCGTTGATTTCTTAAGAAAATTAACCTAATTTATATGTATTAAATACGGTATTAAATACGGGTGTCATGTCAGCACTGCTCTTCAATATCGCCATAGACTGGGTGATGAGACAGGCAACCCAGGTAGCAAGCCAACGTTGGACCAACGTCGGAAACTTGCAAACTCGTTGGAACTCGTTGGACGTTGGACAATCTCGTTGGATCAACGTTGGACCAACATCGGTAACTCGCAGTGAAAAAGAAGTTGGACAATCTCGTTGGACCAACGTTGGACCAACATCGGTAACTCGCAGTGAAATGTACGTTGGACAATCTCGTTGGACCAACGTTGGATCAACATCGTTAACTCGCAGTGAAATAGACGTTGGACAATTTTGTTGGACTAACGTTGGATCAACATCGGTAACTCGCAGTGAAAAAGACATTGGACAATCTCGTTGGACCAACGTTGGACCAACATCGGTAACTCGCAGTGAAAAAGACGTTGGACAATCTTGTTGGACCAACATTGGACCAACATCGGTAACTCGCAGTGAAATGGACGTTGGACAATCTTGTTGGACCAATGTTGGATCAACATCGGTAACTCGCAGTGAAAAAGACGTTGGACAATCTCGTTGGACCAACGTTGGACCAACATCGGTAACTCGCAGTGAAAAAGACGTTGGACAATCTCGTTGGACCAACATCGGTAACTCGCAGTGAAATGGATGTTGGACAATCTTGTTGGACCAACGTTGGACCAACATCGGTAACTCGCAGTGAAAAAGACGTCGGACAATCTCGTTGGACCAACGTTGGACCAACATCGGTAACTCGCACTGAAATGGACGTTGGACAATCTCGTTGCACCAACGTTGCACCAACATCGGTAACTTGCAGTGAAATAGTCGTTGGACAATCTCGTTGGACCAACGTTGGATCAACATCGGTAACTCGCAGTGAAAAAGACGTTGGACAATCTCGTTGGACCAACGTTGGACCAACATCAGTAACTCGCAGTGAAATGGACGTTGGACAATCTTGTTGGACCAATGTTGGATCAACATCGGTAACTCGCAGTGAAAAAGACGTTGGACAATCTCGTTGGACCAACGTTGGACCAACATAGGTAACTCGCAGTGAAGAAGACGTTGGACAATCTCGTTGGACCAACGTTGGACCAACATCGGTAACTCGCAGTGAAATGGACGTTGGACAATCTCGTTGGACCAACGGTGGACCAACATCGGTAACTCGCAGTGAAATTGACGTTGGACAATCTCGTTGGAGCAACGCTGGACCAACATCGGTAACTCGCAGTGAAAAAGACGTTGGACAATCTTGTTGGACCAACGTTGGATCAACATCGGTACCTCGCAGTGAAAAAGACGTTGGACAATCTCGTTGGACCAACGTTGGATCAACATCGGTAATTCGCAGTGAAAAAGACGTTGGACAATCTCGTTAGACCAACAGTAATGAGTGGACTCAAGTAGAATTACAATCATAAATAGAAGTGCGCCATCCCCGGTGAATTACCATATAGGATCGATATCGGGTGTCAAGAGACCATGTATGAGTTGGGCCATCGATCTACAAGCAGTTAATAAAGTAAGCTTTCAACTATACTCGTGTGCCTACTTGTATTATATTACAACATGGTGTCTGAAGTGAAAGTGACTGTATGTCTGATTCGATTCGCCATGACCTGTGTTGTAGAAATGCTAATTTGAATCCATTTTGGGAGGCGAGCTTCACGGTTGATGTGTGACCGGATATACCATCCAGAAAACGCTTTATTGAGAACTGTACTGTTCGTTATCAACGGTGCATAGCTAGTAGGAAGAAAGAGCTCCAGAAGAGGCAGAAGCGATACTATGACCAGGGTGCCAAGTCGCTGCCGGTGTTGAAGTCTGGAGAACGTGTGTACTACCAAGTGGGAAAAGAATGGAAACCTGGCGTAGTGACAACTCAAGATTCAACGCCCCGCTCGTACCACATCCAGAGTGAGAAAGGTGGGCGGTATCGCCGGAACAGACATCATCTAAAGAAGCGTCGCGCACCTGAAGGTAACATCCATGTTCCAGTAAACGAGGAAACGGAGGTCCCAGAAGCGTGCTGGAGTGAGGTGAAGCCGCCCTCGCAAGAACGTGACAGGCGCTACCCACTTCGACGTCTACTCTCAGACCACCGGATAGATTAGATTTGTGATAGAGATGAATACCATTTAGGGCAGAATAATCCCTTGGTATCATCTAGGCGTTGGGTAGTCCACCCTGGCACTAGCACGTTAAACCATTTTGCATAAGGTAAATGTCGGTCTTACAATAGGGGATGACAACCGTACGAAAGGGGCAGAATAATCCCCTGGTTCCATCTTCTGGGTGTCGGGTAGTCTACCCTGACACTCAAGTTTGTAATTTACCAGTATTTATTATTGTTATGCCAGAGTTACACATGGCATTTCGCCTACTTGTATTATATTACAACACCATGCGATGGATCAACATCGGTAACTCAAAGTGAAATGGAGGTTGGACAATCTCGTTAGAGCAACGTTGGATCGACATCGGTAACCCACAGTGAAACGTTCGTTATTCCAACGAGAATCCAACATTTCACATCTGTTGTTCACTACATGTAGCTGTTATGTTAGAAAAGGTAATTTTTTTACTCGTAGCACAGGTGGTCAAAACCCCCTTGCATAATAAAAGGATTTAAAATTAGCTGCTGAAAGCAGGATGTATGCCATCGTTGGATCAACGTTGGTTCAACGTTGGATGAACGTTGGTTATTATTCATGAATATTCATGAGTGGTTATCATTGACTGCAAAAAGCATTAATAATCATGTTATTTGATTGTTCAGAATGAATCCAATGTTATTATTTACTCATTATTTGAAATATATGTAAGTTATTTATCTACAAAAACATTCTAAAGGTTTGTTTCCATGATGTATTTGTGTAAATTCTTAAAACTTTATCCAAACATTCAACTTTATCGAAATACCAACCATCAAACAAATATTAACACAGAAGCTAGGTTATATAAAGCTGAGTGGATGATGTAGATGTAGTGAGTGTAGGAATAGGAATAGGACTATATGGATAGGGATAGGAATAGGACTAGGAATAGGGTTAGGGTTAGGTTAGTCTTAGGTAAAGGGAAAGCTAGGATAGGATGTTCTAGATAACACCAATAGGCGTGTCATATGAATATTAATTAAATTTTTTTAGTACGGTGAGACGTTGGTCCAATGTTGGACCAACGTTGGACCAACGTTGGATCAACGTTGGACCAACGTTGGAGAAATGTTGGTGAATTACGCTGGACCAACGTTGGATGCTTGTTGGAGACATGTTGGAGACATATTGGATGCTTGTTGGACACATGTTGCTTTGACGTTGGATCAACGTTTGCGTACGCCCAATCAACGCTGCTCCAACAAAATACCAACCTTGGATTAACGTTGGAAAAGCGTTGGTCCAATGTTGGCTGCTTGTTGGATGCATGTTGGAGACATATTGGATGCTTGTTGGACACATGTTGCTTTGACGTTGGATCAACGTTTGCGTACGCCCAATCAACGCTGCTCCAACAAAATACCAACCTTGGATTAACGTTGGAAAAGCGTTGGTCCAACGTTGACAAATAACAACTTTTCAACGATGGACCAACGTTGATCCAACGTTGGCATTTCGTTTTCGGCAACGTTGGAGCAACGTTGATTGGGCGTACGCAACCATCGTTGGTCCAACGTTGCCGGACAACGTTGGACCAACGTTGCCGAAAAAATTGGACAACGTTGGTCCAACGTTGGACCAACGTTGGCTTGCTACCTGGGAACTGAAGACCAAAAAAGAGGCATAAGATGGACCCTCTTTTCTACACTTGAGGACCTCGACTTTGCAGATGATCTCGCTCTACTTTCACACACCCACCAGCATATGCAAGAAAAAACATCCAGACTCAGTGATTTTGCCCAGCAAATTGGCTTGAAAATCAGCCAAAAGAAAACGGCTTGGTACGAACAGTCACGTTCACGTCACGTTCACGTCACGTGAACGGTTCTGTACCTTTTGTGAAACAGGTCACCCAAATCTACGAAGTGTAGGGTAAAGTGACCCAACAATTTGTCGTTTTCCATGCCGGTAAAACTCGAATCGCCACGTCTACCAAAACGTGACGTGAGTGTTTAATCATTATTTGTAAAAGTGAAAGCGCTTGTTACTAAGACTAGTCATGACGTCATCCAGAATATTCTCGACGACACAACTTTTCCTTTTTGTGCGATGGAATTCCTACGGAGATTGCGTGTTTAAGGATTTGTCGCAGCGCACACAAAATTGTATGTAAGTGAATGGGGACCGCGGACAAAGTATCAGACAGTTGTTAGAGGGAGAAAATAAATCTTTCTAACAGATAACGTTAAATAGAAATGGATAATCAAATTAGAAACTGTGCTTATATTATGTTTGTCTAAATATTCGTGGTCCAAACGGGGATCGGAAACTGGTTACTCGCTACAGCCAACTACGGACTGTGTCCGCTTAGGCCTAGCTAGCCACCCCGACCGCCGGGCGCCAGGGGCTCCGGCCGCGGCCCGTGGTGCTTGCCTAGCAGTACACGGTGAGGTGGCCAGCTGTTATTACCGGGTTTAGTTAACAACACAATTACTTCAAGGGTGACAAGTTACCAATTTGTTTTGAGCGTCCCTTTGGCCCTGTGTATGCATACTTCAACAATTATTAATTAGGCTCATCTTCAAATCAGACGGTGTGCAAATTATTTCATTATTACTGCATTATCAGAATATCTTTATCAGGAGCGCCGGAAGCAGTGTTGGATTGGGGGGGGGGGGGGGGCAAAACCCTAAGGGGGCTCACGATTTATGTGTTTAGGGGCTCATGCCCAACCGCACTCACAGGGTTGCCAACTTTGAGCCAAAGCTGAGAGTGAGACATTGCTAGGATAAAGCGACTATAAGCCTGAGGGAGCGAAGTGACTGAGGGGAGTCCCCCCTCCCTCGGTAGGGAGCTTTCCGGGGGCAGTTATTGCATTTTGGGACTTGAAATTGTGCAATCTGGTGAATAAAAACATGGGTTCCATGACATATGCTCCGCCGACATATGCTCCGCCGACATTTGCTCCGAAAAATGCGACAAATGCTCCGCGACAAATGCTCCGCGATATTTGCTCCGCCGACATTTGTTCCGCCGTCAATTGCTCCGCCGACAAATGCTCCGCCGACATTTGCTCCGCCGACAAATGCTCCGCCGACATTTGCTCCGCCGACAAATGCTCCACCGACATTTGCTCCGCCGACAAATGCTCCGCCGACATTTGCTCCGCCGACAATTGCTCCGCCGACAAATGCTCCGAAGATGCGACATTTGCTCCGCCGACAATTACTCCGCCGACAAATGCTCCGAAGATGCGACAATTGCTCCGCCGAAAATGCTTCGAATATGCGACAATTGCTTAGCCGACAATTGTTCCGCCGTAATATGCTCCGGAGATACGACATTTGCTCCGGTGACAATTGCTCCGCAGAAATATATGCTCTGAAGATGACAGTACTTCAAATGGTCCAAGAACAACATAATATGTTGTTTTTGGATCATTCAAGAGTTTAATCTTCAGCGGAGTAAATGTCGGTGGAACAATTATGGTTGAGGAACATATTATGTTCCTCAACCATAATTGTTCCAGCGACATTTACTCCGCTGAAGATTAAACTCTTGAATGAATTCTCAAGTACCTTTGGTATGAAGTGCGCTTTTATATGTTATGCGAATCTCTTGTGAAATTGGAGTACAATCGATTCAGTAACCATCGATTCATTCAAATATTTTATTGGCTGGTTTGTTTGTTTCACGTTTCTTTGTACAGGGTGGGGGGGGGGGGGGGGGGGCAGTCAAGCCCAGTGTTGTAAGGATGCGTGACCCTGCAGCCTGCATCTAGTAGCAGAAGGGGAGGCGCAATAACACACAACACTGGCTTTAGTTTTTGAGGTTACATTGGGGTTCGACTGGAGTCGAACCACGGACCCTCATAGTATCCGAAAATGCTGTGATGAATAGTATACTGTTCCAAGCAATCATCAAGCGAAGGCATGATACTGGTGTTAAGATCGATCATGAATAGAAACAAGAAAAGTCTTTATAATCACTGCATTTGTATTACTCAGACTCTTTATGAATCAAGAAATTGTTCCGCATGAGTTCAAAATCTATCCACGTTTTATCAAAATTCAAAGAACGTTATTTTCACCCACTGTTAAATTTTCGGAGTTCCAATTTTGTTTAGATTTGTTCATCGTTCACTGAACAACGAGGGCCCAATTTGTGACACTTCTAAACGCCCCCCCCCCCCACCCCCGTTAACGATTAAGGCTGCCTTATTGTCCAACAGAAAAGCACAAACTTCCAATGCATTTTGCATTCTTATAAACGGAAGGATTGGACGGAAGTAGCAGAAAATTGAAATTCAATAATCTAAGGAATTGAGGGGTCCTCTTGTCGGCGGAGCAAATGTCGGCGGAGTAATTGTCGCGGAGCAATTGTCGGCGGAGCAAATGTCGGCGGAGCAATTGTCTCATCTTCGGAGCATTTGTCGGCGGAGCAATTGTCGGCGGAG